>MJUT01031499.1:1719464-1761876 GCA_002080005.1 Gigantidas platifrons
TAAGGTACTTCTCCCTCAGGCATGGGTGATCTATCAATAAAACTAAGGTACTTCTCCCTCAGGCATGGGTGATCTATCAATAAAACTAAGGTACTTCTCCCTCAGGCATGGGTGATCTATCAATAAAACTAAGGTACTTCTCCCTCAGGCATGGGTGACCCTAGCCGATTCTGGCTATTCTGTTTGTAGGGACCTTTGATATCTTGCTCCCAAAGATTTTAAGATTATTAGGCTTTCAAATATTTTTGCTTTGAGCATATACCTGATGAAGGTTATTCCAGAAACGTCTCGTGTGCACTAAATTAGATATCTATGTTTTTATTTTTATTGTGAGGGAAAGTATAAATTTCATTACAAATTTTACCTGGATGGAGTAAATTATTTTGAAAAAAAATTACTCCGCCAAGAAGATGATGAATTGATTATCTCATCTGATTATTTTTTGGGAGAGTGAGTAATTGTTGTTGAATACCAAATGAGCAAATTTTCAGCTATATCATTGTGAGAACAAGTTACATTTGAAGAGATGATAATGATGTCTGCTTTGTACTAGACCTACATACTAGTACATAGTTGGAGTGCTAGCTCACTGAAACAAGAGTCTGCAAGTAGACATGTTGCTCCACTCTGTACAAATTGTCATGCTTAGTGGAGAAGCAACAAATACCAATTTAGTAGTCTTTAGTGTGACCTGACTGGGGCTTGAACCCACGATCTACTGCACTAGAGGCGAGCATGCTAACCAGTACGCCACTGATGCGGTTGTTAGTTTTTGATCAATTCTATTGAACAGGTACATGACCAATCTGATTAAAATCATATTGATATCTTGCTCCTGTTTTCTGATATGTCGCTGCGTGAGAATCTGACAAAACGCTGTAGACATCCTCGTGTCAATGACCTAGGGTCAATGAGTGAATTGACCAATCAGATTGCCGCTATCAGGATCTTGAAAGTAATTACGGCAATCTGATTGGTCAATTCACTCATTGACCCTAGGTCACTGACACAAGGATGTCAACGGCGTTTTGTCAGATTCTCACGCAGCGACATATCAGAAAACGGGAGCAAGATGAGAATATGATTTTAATCAGATTGGTACATGACGTTAAAAAAGTTAAAATAGAATATTTGGAAGACCAGCATTATATAAGAATATATTTTATGTGTTAGTTATTCAGATGAAATGAAAATAATTTAAGTAATTTTATATTTATTTTAATTAAACTGCTTTTAAAAAAAACCATAGAGTTTGTTTAAAACCTATTCATATCCTGTGGGCTCTGGAATTTCAGTTGTATCCTATAGTTTCTTAGCAGTTAATACTAATAGATTATTATTACGGTAATACCAATTAAAATTTAATTAAAAAGTTTTTTATGCATGTGAATTTGTGGAAATAATTTGCTGATGTAAAGATGTAATAAAAGTTTGCACAAGATTGTCATGTGACAACAGCTGACACACATGTGCTTTTCTTCTTAACTTATTCATTTCACATAATAAATAAAATAATCTATCTGGTATAATTGACAGAATATAGAGATAGCCGTTTGATCAGCCCTCCTATAGATTACCTTTCTGTAGGACAAAATTGATTAAATAATAGTTTTATCCCCTCGAACAAACAAGCTGTTACTTATATCATTAATCAATACACAGTATTTTTTTTTTACTAGCTCATCTTACTGAAACGAAATACTCATGTATTTATTATTTCTCCAATATTAAATCTGTATAATAATTAATTACAAATCTTAGTGTTTTTTTCTATTAGAGAACGATACTTGTCCTTCGGTTTATAATAAGGGCTAACTAACAACTGTACAGTGTGTTACATGGATTCTTGTCAGTGAAGACAATAGCAGATTTTTCATCATTAAATTTCCCTATGGCACCATATAGTCAAGCTGTTGAAACTGTCAATTGAATTTGTCAGAATTTATTCACTACATAATTCACTCATTCTCATTACAGGGGAAAACTTGTAACTGATATTTAAAAAAATATGTTTTTACATTCTCATGTTTACATAACATTTCCAAGAAGTTGACAAAATTCTGCCCATAATTTTTTATTACGATTTATATATAGCAGAGATCCACAGTTACTGATAAGCGCTAAAAATAGATTCCCCTAATTATCTCTCAGACTCGGTTTCAGAATGTAGTACAAACAATGCCAGTCTGTACTACATATTTCAATGGCGATAATGCAGAATTGAGTGAAAAACAGAACTTTGTCGAAAAAAAAAAGAAATCCCACGACACTACAAGACACTGTTCCTACGAAACATGCGATAGTACACATTTAACCATTACAAATAAAAATTTACCTTGAATTTCCTATATATTTCAGCTAAAAATAAACCCTAAAAATTAACAATCCTGTTTATATTATGTACAAATAAAAACCACTCATATAAACATAATGAGCAAATAAACAATCAATATATAAACAATTCTGAATGTTTTGGTGTAAAATTTGTTAAAATCTATCCAGAAATGACTTCACAATATTTTTTTGAAAAAATATGGTTTTGGTTGATTATATAGGGATTTTTTTTATATGTTGCAATACTTTTGGCAACATACTGTAGATATTCAGATAAGAACACATGAAAGGTGTCTTTTGGATCCCGTTTCCCAAACCAAAGCGAAACCAAAGGATAAATGTTAACGTTGGATTCGGGCATGTGGTCGTGAACTTTTTACAGTGGAAAAAAGTCACACGATGGACGTATATTTGTTCCAAACATTTTGTAGGAGGGCAAGGTCCTACGGATCAACACCCGGACCCAGTACCAGCAACATATACACTGTTTCACGTATGACAAAATATTGTCGTGATTTGATTGCATGAAAAAGTGACGATTTCCATCTCTAAAACGTATATTGTTTTTTTTTAACGAAATAAATCGATTTATTCTTTTTTGTAAGAGAATATGAATTCTTATATATTATCATCAATAAAAAAAAAATTATGGTGTGTGGAAATTCCTCTCAAATATTTAATCAATTATCGGAAGTTCGGATTATCCGTAAGTCACGATGATGTATGAAATTCGTGGGAGATTGTAATAACAGCATGAAGCAATATTCTTAAATTGCCAAAAGGATTATGAAATAATATGTCTTTGATGTATATATACTTACATGCTTGTCAATAAGTGACAAAAAGTTTAGTTTCTAGTTCTTTGAAAAGAGAATATTTCAGGAAACGAAAACAGAATTTGGCAGTTACTAGTGCTATATATTATATGAATAAAGAATGATATAAAAGGGGAAAATATGCTACCCACTTGATATTTTTGAAAGAGAAAGGGATCGTATCACTTCTGGACAGAACACTTGCATTTTTATTTTGCCTGAATATTTAAAAAATATTTTTAAAATCGTGTAGATTTTCTAGGATGCTGCCATTGTTTGTACTACATTTTCCTATTTGCGTATCACGTGATACACATTCCACAAATTGATGACGCGTTATCGATCAATGTTATATGCATCACCATTTTACCTAAAATTATTAAAGGAAAAGACCAGTCAGTTGAAAAGTTGTTTTAATTCAATTCATTATAACTTGTTATTCGTAAATAACTTTTTATTTAAAAAAAAAACACATTCATTAACATTAATATACCCAATTAAAAATATAAATATTTGGAATTTCCTGTCGTAGTGTAAGCGGCCATGACACCTCTTCATGTGACGTCACGCAGTCTGATCATGTTAGTTGAATAAATAACATGTATCTGACTCTTTTCAACATCTGCCCGTTTGGTTATGTTTTAATATCAGATCAACTGCAATACAATGTTTATAATTGTATATCGTTCTAATTTTGTTCTTAATATTCCCATCCCATGTTACATTTTCATAAAACAAAGGAGTTTATTTGTACGGTGAAAAAGGGGGGGGTGTTCTACGTATAATTTCATGTTTTACGTGATTGGCCGTAGGTTAAATAACTCAGTTTTAAGTCGTTTTATGCTTACGTTTTATGTTTTTTTTTCTTTTTTGTCCCCAATGCTGTCGTACTTTCCCGTGTTTTTCGTGGTCACTGGTCGATGTGTTGACAAGGATAGTCCTGACCGGTAATTACAAAAAAAAAAATTCTTCTCACATTTTTCCTTTCGTTAGTGCAATAAAATGCTTGACATGAAGTCATAATGATATTGTAAATATCAAAAGATAAATATACGACGTTATTTTATGATTTACATACTTTTTAATGATAAAATTGCAACTGATACAATGCTGATATATACCGACTTTTACTACGTCACGGGCAGGATAAATCCGAGAATGGATTATGACTTTTGTCTCCTCCTCATTGAAGAGTTTTGAAAAATGGTGATCCCCATTATTTGGTGCTACAGGCAACTTCAATCATCAAATTCTACCTTACAGTATACTATTTTTAACATTCATTAACACAAATGTCATTTATTTACTGTCATTTAAATTTTCACGCTAACTTGTTAAGACCATGGCCTTTTCCTTTAAGCAGTTACTTGTTATTCCTTTCAGTAATAGAGAAAACAAAATGATTATAATTTTTTTTAATAGATATGTTTTTTTTTCACTATTTGAATAGGTATGACCCCAGTTTTGTTCTTCAAATCTTACTTCTATCCCTTGGAATTAAAAAAAAACAACATGTACTTATATTATAACCATACTCAACCTTACACTTTATTGCATTATGTCATTTCATTACAAGCACATAAAAATGTACTAACATATAAGTCTATATTTTGTAAATTCACTGGTTATTTTCATAGTTTCATTTTGTTTCAATGTTGATTTTCATGTTATTAGTTAAGATAGTACAATGTACAGTGACACTTGTCTCAACCGAACCCTGAATAAACCGAAATCGGTCGAAATCAGGTTAGATTTAGACAGATTTCACTGTATTAGTTAAGATAGTAATATAATATGTGTTTTTGCCTTTAATCTTTAGTTATCCCATGTTCTATCTATTGATTATCAGTAAGATATTAACACTTTACTTTACATATACCTGCTCAGTTTTAGATTATACTTTGCCTAAGTCAAATAATAATGGCAAAAATTATACAATATTGCAGCGTTATCTTTGGTAATCCCTACATTTGGGATTTTACTTGACCTATATTACATGTAATAATAAATACCGGTACTATAATAATTTGTTGTTTATTCCTTAAGGGGAGTTATGGTGTTTAACACCACTTTCAACAATATTTCAGTTATATCGTGGCAGTCAGTTTTATTGTTGAAGGAAACTGGTTTACCCAGAGAAAACCATTGACCTGTGACAAGTCACTGACGAACCTTATATGTAATGTTGTATCAAGTTACACCTCGCCATGAGCGGCATTTGAACTCACATCTTTAGTGGTGATTCCCTAATTTGGGTTAGGGGTATAGTATTTTAATGCCACTCTCAACAATATTTCAGTTATATCGTACTAAACTTTGGGATCTAACTCTTGTAATACTATACTATTCTTGTCAACCAGTCCATTGTTGTCCCTCTTGATGATATTTTACTCTGCCTCTAAAATATACCCTACTTACTGTTAACTTATCTTTACTACATGTAGATACAAAGAGAGAGTAAAGAGGAACTAAAGGAGAGTCCTGCAGATGGATGTTACATCTATGGCTTGTTTGCTGAGGGATGTCGTTGGGATTTTGCTAATCATATGCTGGGAGAATCCCGTCCAAAAGAGTTGTACACAGAAATGCCTGTCATCTGGTTACAGCCTGAGTCTAACAGAAAAGTTCCTACAGAAGGAATCTATGATTGTCCAGTATATAAAACTCTCACCAGAGCTGGTATGTAATATACAAAGAACACAACTCTCTTACATTGGCCCTTAAGGATTATAGTTAGGTTAGCTTATGGTGATGAATGCAACTTTTAACAATATTTCAGTTATATCGCAGCTGTTAGTTTTATTGGTTGAGGAAACCGGAGTACCCAGAAAGAAACACGGACCTGCCGCAAATCACTGATAAACTTTATCACATAATGTTGTATCGAGTATACCTTGCTGTAAGCAGGATTCAAACTCACAACTCTAGTGATGATAGGCACTGATTGCATAGGTACATGTAGTTGTAAATCCAACTACCATATGAGCACGACGGCCCCTAGGGCCTTAAGGTAAATAGTGACCTATTGTTGTGTCTTTCATAAACATTAATTTTTCAGCCATTACTAAATTCTATCCTGGCTATTGGAAGGAAGGGTGGGTATAAATCAAGCTTTAGACAGATAAGATACATTTGGTACAGGTCAAGTTTAAAAGAAACATGAAAGAAAATGCAGTGATAATATTTTGTTCCGGAGGGGGAAAGAATTTTTTATTTGCAAGAAAAACATAAAACGAACAAAACATTTTTGGGGAAATTAAAAATAAAATTTGATATAATATCGGTCAACTCCAGTTGTATATTCTGATGTTTTTACAAATTTTTTTTTTCATGGAATCTTTTCAATGTTTATTTTTATGAATTTACAGTGTACTTAGAAAGAAACCTTGATATTATTCTGCTTACATTATGATATAGAATTTTTTTTTATTTAGTGAAACTGGAGACATATGACACACAATATCAATATAACACATATTCACATATTCTGTAATGTCAGAACATACAATTTATCTTAAACAGATATACAGATGTAAGGGCTGTCATGGTAGTTGGATTTATAACTACCTATACAGTTAGTGCCTATCACCACTAACATTGTGAGTTCGAATCCCACTCAGGCGGGGCTTACTTTATACAACATTATGTGATAGAGTTTGTCAGTGACTTGCGATATGCTGGTGGTTTTCTCTGAGTACTCCGGTTTCATCCACCAATAAAACTGACTGCCAAGATATAGCTGAAATATTGTTGAAAGTGGCATTAAACACCATAAACCACATAATCCTATAGCCGAAAGTTGCCTTTTAGCAAATTTTAAATTTAGTCTTCACATAAAGATAGACTTTACATATTGAAATAATGTCATATTTCTACATATTGGTATCGATTTTTTTTAGTTACAAGATTAATAAATGTTACATATTAAAGTATTATTCAGACATGATGCCCAATTAATCATGTGAATTTCCAAACAGCTGTTTTTCAGTTTTAGTTTTTAGTTTAAATATTGGAATTAACACAATTTTTTAATTTGACCTTATAAATGGTTATAAAAATAGTTTAAGCAGTGATTTGTAAACAATTCCACCAATTTTTATATCAACAAAATGAACAATCACCTCTCACTTCAACTCATTGAACAAGACAATGAAATAGTATGTATGGTGGAAATCCAGGTTCTGGCTTGGGACAGGCACAAAAATGTGGCAGGATTAAACCAGTTAATGTGATCCCAACCCTCCCCTTCTTTATAACTAGATCTCTAATGGCTATACAAATATAAAAAACCAAAACTACCACAAAAATTAACGACAACATAAACATGGACAGTACAATAGCAGGGTCAACGAATGCTTGTATGAATAGGTATGTAAAAATATACATGTTTTTCCTATATGTTGTTCGAAATGAATAGGATGTTTCTATTTTTATTTTTCTGTATTTTTACAGGAACGCTGTCAACCACTGGACATTCTACTAACTTTGTATTCTCTGTCGAACTTCCAACAAATGAAGATCAGAAATACTGGATCAAAAGGGGGGTAGCCATGTTGTGTGCTCTCAACTACTAGACACTGGAGATTTTGAACATTTAGCACAACTTTAATATATATTACTTATGCTATTTATAAACTATCGACAATCGTGACAAATGAAGTAATTAATTAATCGTGGGTGATTATTGACATTTGTGACTGGGTGTAAGTTAAGAACAGTTTGCCTTTTATCATTGTGTATACTGCTGTGATATTTTTAAGTATTTTGTTGTTGTTTTTTTTTTCTATTTTTAATTTTTATATTTAATGTACTTAAAGTACTTATTACAAGTGTCGGATCTGATTACTACTGTAAACAGTAAACGTGAAAATATTGTAAGATGATATTTTACTTTGGTAAGCATGAAGGTATTTTTAAAGGTTATATTTAAACAAATCGTTGTGACTTGTGCTAGTAGTATTTGCAAAGGACATAGGGGTATTCTTGCGAAATTTATTTAAGTTTAAAGGTTTGTAAGGTATGTTGTGTCAAAAAATGGGTCTTTTGATATTGATAACTTTTCCCAGGTGTGGTTTATAACACATTTATAATTTATGCCAGTTATTGGTTTTTTTACCAAGCTGTGAATCTGTTGTTAGCTTAAAAAAAATTACACCCAACCCATTTGATTTTTTTTCCCAAATTTTGTCCAAATTTGCAACATTTTAGTATTTCAGTCATCATAGATAGCACATCTATAATATTATGCCGATTACACACAACCCATTTGATTTTTTTCCAAATTTTGTCCAAATTTACAAGATTTTAGTATTTCAGCCATCATGGATAGCATCTATATTATTATGCCATTTAAATACCAAAGGTAATTTCCCCCCAGTATAGTCTTATTGCTGACTTCACACACAATTTACCCCACCATAAAACAAGATCCTCAGACAAATTTCTAGAGATTGACATTTAATGTTTAATTGATTAAATCTATTTTATATATTTGTATTTATGAGAACTTTTTTTTATTTATTTATTTGTGATAATTGGTGCCTTTTAAGTTGAAATTAAATTTAAATGTTAATTTCACAATATTCCGTCCAAACTTATTTTTGGATATACCTACATGTATATTGAATCAATTCACAATTGAAAATACTAATATTTTGTCCCTGAATAATTATATACACTTGTTATTGTTGAAATATTAATTATATTTAAATGTCAAGTTTCAATTTAAAAAAAAAACATATTTCTAATAAGAACATATATATAAGGAAAGGACTAGATGTGCTTAGGCTTTAATTGGACCCCAGATTTCAATAAAATTTCAAAAATAATAAATGTCATCTGTTTGTAATCATTTTTCTTAGGTATATATTTATGAGCCATGCTAATATTAATTTTGAACAATATGTATGACATTGTTCCAACGTCATCAACTTTCATAACATTTTCTACAAATTTACCTTTTTAGGGGTGGGGGGGAGCAAACAGTCAAAATTTTTCCATATGATAAATAAACAATAATCGTGTACCATCTTTTAAATTTTATACCATCAAAACAATTATCACATTATACTTTGGATAAGAATTGTGGTACAAGATTGCCCTCTCATTTTCTCACGGACAAAATATATTTAAATTACCTAAAATTTAAAAAAATTATATATTGTTCACAGTTTTTCTTAATTTTGATCATTAGATACTCATTAGATATGAACAGATATTTATAAAACTAATTTATATTTTAAATTGAAAATTTCAATTTAAAATATGTTTAAACAACTTAAATGTTAATGCTATAACTGATTGATGGGGACCGTTTATTGTCTTAAGTACATCTTCTCCTATTATATATATAAATGTTAATCTTTTAGCAAATAAAATTTTGGCAATCTTATTGTTGTTTTATACCTGAGCATATGGTGACATTTTCATTGTTATATTAGAATTTTCATCAACATTATATCACTTGTCTCTGCTCAGTTGTAGTTTGGTCTTTGCTCTGTTGTATTGTGGTCTATGCTCCGTTGTATCGTAGTCAATGCTTTTTGGTCTTTGCTCCGTTGTATCGTAGTCAATGCTCAGTTGTATTGTGCTTTATGCTCTGTTTTATCCTGGTCTATGTTCAATTGTATCATGGTCTGTGCTTGGTTATGTTGTGATCTATGCTCTGTTTCCTGATTTATGCTCAGTAAAATTCTGGTCTATGCTCAGTTGTATTGTGGTATATGCTCATTTGTATCCTGATCTATGCTCAGTTGCATCCTGGTCTATGCTCTGTTTTATACTTGCCTTTGCTCACTTGTACCCTGGTCTGTGCTCAGTTGTATTGTGATATATGCTCTGTTTTATCCTGGTCTACACTCAGTTGCATTCTGGTCTATTGCAATTGTCTTTAGCATTTATTGCTAAAAAGAGAAGCTGAAATGAGTGTTGTCCTCTGATCAGCAGATTTCTTCTTTTGAGAAAAATTATTTGAAATAAAAATGTGTCAAACCTTATTCAAACAGTTAGACAATGAAAGCATGAGCAGTGTGCAGGCAGTTTTCTCTTGCATATTCATTGTAGAAGTTAAGTAAGTTGTCATGGTCAATATGGTCATAAACAATTTAGCCAACCCAACAACAAAAACCTAAACCTCAAACCCAGAAAAGACAACCAAACAAGCTGGTAGAGATATAAACCCTGCCTTAGGACAAGCACAAACATATTGGAATGTTAAACTGATTTATGACATGCCAACCTTCATGGCTTGATATGTAGATCTCCGACCCTGCCTTAGGACAAGCACAAACATATTGGAATGTTAAACTGATTTATGACATGCCAACCTTCCTGGCTTGATATGTAGATCTCCGACCCTGCCTTAGGACAAGCACAAACATATTGGAATGTTAAACTGATTTATGACATGCCAACCTTCCTGGCTTGATATGTAGATCTCCGACCCTGCCTTAGGACAAGCACAAACATATTGGAATGTTAAACTGATTTATGACATGCCAACCTTCATGGCTTGATATGTAGATCTCCATTAGCCAACAGACAAAGCTAATATTGTATCATGGTATATGGTCATTTGTATCATTTAAATGAATTGTTGTTATGTAAATTGAAATCTTGACTGACCACATTTATATTTTCTATTCACATACTCCACATGTAATCAGTTGGTGTTAAATAGCAATCAATCTATGAATCAATCCACATGTAATCTGTAAAGATATGTTGTTAGTAAAGATAAGTGTTCAGTCAAGTCTATCCTGGTCTGTATATCAGCCAACCTTGGTAGTCATGTTCCAAAACAACTGGTCAGTCAAGATTTTAACTTTCATAGCAACATTTTAAAAGGGGTTATTCATATGAAAGGGATTTGTAGCAAGTCTATCCTCGTCAGTATATCTACCAAGCATGGTAGTCCTGTTTCAAGACAACACTTAATACCGGCAGTGTCCATGGTATATCTGAGGGTATGGTTATCAACTTCCAAGCTCATAAACAACAAAACATGTCTGGGGACATTTCTTCAATCATTATACCCCCTGCAAACAAAGTTTGGGGGGTTATATAGGAATCACCCTGTCCGTCCGTCCATCCATGTACCTTGTAAGTGCAACTCCTCCTAAACAGCTTATTGGATTTTTATGAAACTTTACACACTTGTAGTACACTACCTGCAGATGTGCATGAAGGAATATGGTTGCTGTCCAAAATTTAAAAGGGGAGATAATTCAACTTATGCTTTCATGAAAAGGGGGGGGCATGTACCTTGTAAGTGCAACTCCTCCTAAATGGCTTATTGGATTTTTTGGAAACTTTACACACTTGTAGTACACTACCTGTAGATGTGCATGAAGGAATATGGTTGCTGTCCAAAATTTAAAAGGGGAGATAATTCAACTTATACTTTCATTAAAAGGGGGGGCCATGTACCTTGTAAGCGGAACTCCTCCTAAACGGCTTATTGGATTTTTATGAAACTTTACACACTTGTAGTACACTACCTGCAGATGTGCATGAAGGAATATGGTTGCTGTCCAAAATTTAAAAGGGGAGATAATTCAACTTATACTTTCACGAAAAGGGGAGGGGGCATGTACCATGTAAGCGCAACTCCTACTAAGCTGCAAGTGGGGGTATCACTCAGTGAGGTCACTCACAGTTCTAGTTTTTATTATAGCTCTAAGCAGAATTATGAAAAACAAATAAAAATACGTATTAAGGGCATTTATCTAGAACAAAGTGAACATTATCATCATAATCTTGTTCTCCAGGCAAATTGCTCAATAGAGGTTAAATAACAAACAATTACTCTCCCATTTAAATTAAAATACCAGTACAAAAGTTGTCTGATCGTATGGTAGTTGGTTCGAACCCAGTTCATGGTGAGGTGTACTCGATACAACATTATGTAATCAAGTTTGTCAGTGACTTGCGATCGATATGTCGGTGTTTTTCTCCCGGCACTTCGGTTTCCTCCACCAATACAACAGACCGCCACTATATATCTGAAATATTGTTAAAAGTGGCGTTAAACACCATAAACCCAAACCAAACCAGTGCAAAATTAGAATGTACAATGCAGTTCCACAGCCAATGTGGTCAGTCAATATTGAATTTCTAGTATTTCACATTTTAAAATTATAATATCCCTAAATATTGAAAATTAGTCTTAATCTAATCAACCTTGCAGAGATAGTTCTGATAGTATTTGTTTTCCCCAAAGTTTTTCTGTTTGAATTTAACAACCTTAAAGTTGGAAGCAAAACAGTATTTTATTACTCCCAGTTCAAGGTAAGTTTTACTGACCATTGAACTGGAGATGAGTTGCAAACGAGGTTCTTTAAATACACCTTACATGCACTTTTCAGGATTTTACATGTTTTAAATATTTTATTACCGGTTAAAAAATATGTAGGTAAATATTTGTTTGCCTTTGTTTATATGTAGCATTTATTGGCCCGGTTGTCACCACTAGCAACACACAGGAAGTTTTGGGTTTTTTTTTCTCTCCTATACTAGTATATGTTGATCCTTGTGAACAAGAACGGCTGTTACAACAAATGAGAAATTGTATCCTGTTCTATTAAACCCGAGTCGTAATAAGACTAGTCAATATCTGTATTACGTCCACATTACTTAGTCATATTGAAATAAAATAAGATTCTCTTAATTAAGTATATTTCCTTGTCGAAATTATCCGCGATCATTCCCTCTCCCAGTAGATGTGTTTTGATGCAGGGCCGGTCTTAGGAGGTGCGTGGTCCAATTCTGCTCTCTGTAAAACCTGCAGTTTGTTGTGTGTACGTGAACACCCCAGAATAGATAACTCCAGTGCACCCATAAATGTCTTCTACATGTATGACCCTGTCAACCAAATTGGTAGTGTAAAGGTTCGTGTGGTAGGTTTTTGGTTGGCACCTCGGTCGAATCAAACAAGACTATAAAATCAGCATTCGCTACTTCTCCACTAAGCATGCACCAAATAAGGAGTAATGAAGACAAACTAGCTGGCTCAGATTGGGGTTACTAGTATTATCCGAGTGGAGCAACATGTCTACAAACGGACTGTTGCTTCAGCGAACTATAACTATCAAAAATCCATCTAAGAGTGTTGGTATAGTACAAAGCGGATACCACCATATTCTTGTCGACACCCATGTTGTTCTCGCCATGATATACCTGAAAATTGATCGCTTGGCGTTAAACAACAATCACTCACTCGGTCACAGGTCTCCTGTGACAATTGGTCCGTGATGAAATTTTAATGCATTTTGACCATGCATAAGTGTAAAAAAAGTAAGACTGCAACATCTTGTATAACACACGCATCATATGCCATATAAAATTGACCACTCTAAAAGAAAATTGAAGTCTACTTGAAACACAACCCGAGAATTGTCACATAAAAAGACATTTTGTCACTTAATTAGTCTGAAAATATCCCACAATCCCACGCTACAACGAGACCAGGAGACAGTTTAGACACTAGTATTTTGATTTAACTAATAAGGCATTCCCTAGAAACTGATGGCGATCGAGAGAATATTGGTTTGTGGAACCATTATTCTATGATTAGCCATTTGTCAAGACAAATTCTGCTTTCATGTGGCAGTTAATACTCTTGTTATTTAAATTAATAACGAAAACCAAGGATTTATATACTACAAATGTATATACATCCTTGGGAAAACTAAATGTAGAATCTGAAAAATCTCAACGTGGTTTATCATAAATTTGTCAAACAGGGTGGACACTATAGTGTGTTAATTAACTGTGCATTGACCACTCCAGTACGACCAAGCTGTATAGTCCTATATCAGGCTAATGACGTAAAACAAGAGATAAGCAGCCTTGCCATCATTTTACATCAAGATCATGCATAATTTCCGAATAACTACTGTTTATGCCACTCCTTTATTTTGCTTCTGTGGACCGTCGTGATCGTGGCCATATGGTAGCTGGATTTGACAGTGCATCTAAGTTGTGAGTTTGAATCCCGCTGAATCCTATACTTTATCAGTGACTTGCGACAGGTCGATGGTTTTCTCTGGTTACTTCTGTTTCCTACACCAAACTGACCACCACGATATATAACTGAAATATTGCTGAAAGTGGCGTAAAACACCATAATCCTAAACTCTAAACCCTATTTTGCTTCTTTCCAAATATAGTATCAATCTTAAACCGAATTGGTGGTGTAATTGTTACCCTGCTCCGTTTTAGTCCGGTTCCGTAATCAGTGTGTTTACTATAGCGGAAATTATTTTGCACGGTCTTCTATGTAACAAAACATTAAAGTTTTTTAACACCTTACAATAGTTTCGGTATAATAAAACAGTTATCATTCTCATACGAGGTGAACATCAAGTTGTCAACCCCCGAGATGCTGTTTTCACTCGGGCTAAAATCTCGGGGAAAACTTGACAACCACCATCGGGTTGACAAAGTTCGATGTTCATCTCGTATGAAGGCAATAATGTGTATATTATTACATTATCTTATCATCAGTACTGGATTTACCATTGTGCTTAAGCACAGGCCGGGCCCAGTTGGCCTGGCGGGGGGGGGTCATCTTCCCGCCAACAAACGTGTACATGTCTGACCTAATATAACGTAATATTTTAACTACTCCTAAAATTCCTGAGCACGTATGCCTGACTGCCTGTGTAGGACTACCGGGTCTACCTCCTTCAGGGCTCAAGTAAGGGGCCTCATAACTTAACTAGCACCGGCCTCATTTGTCCTCAGACATCACTGCTTATCCTTGTATAGCCTTCAAAATGAAATAAAAAGTTCAGCTTAGGTTACTGCCAATTTATCAGTACATGAAATCAGTTTGTTAAAATTGTTCATATGTTTTTTTTGTGTTCAAAAACACAAATTTTATCACAAAAAACCCAAATCAGGCTTCCGCGAGGACTTTCCACAACTAAATTGTCTTTCTAAAGATCACTCCCTTGGCTTTTATTTAATTTTTATTGCGAGTTTCCTTCCGCGAGTACCGTTACAACATACATTTGTATTTGACAACCGTTGAAGCAGGTGGTACAATTTAATGCTCACGGATACATGGTATATTAATTAAAATACGGTAGTCAAACGGGCTGTCCCCATTATTATATATATAGAGCGTGCTTTGATTGGACGATTAATTGATGACGAGCTATTTATCAGTTTATCAAGGTTAGAAATAGTTATATCCCTCCGCATGTATAAGTTGCATATGGTAAAACTCTGTATATTTACAAGCAACACAAAAATCAATGTATTTTTACCTCCACAAATGTACGTCAAATATGTTCAATGTATGGATTTAAAAAGTTGTAACAGCTTGACATACGTTTATTTAAATTGAAAGGAAACTAGTTTTTATTGGTGGAATGATTCACGTGGTTTGTGGTTCGGTTGTTTAACTAATTTTCAGACAGCACTGGCGATAGAAGAGGCGAGTACACACTTTACAGACGACTGACCCACGGAAAACGACCCATCCCTCGAGGTATTCTAGGACACCTCCCGGGACTCCCGACCATGGACTTGCTTTACGAAAGTGATCAAAAACTCGGCGATATGGAAGAGGACATGTGTGACATATTGGACAATGATGCTTTTCACTCCCCCTCCTCAATGGTAAGTAGGACTTTAAATCTCCATATGGGACACTTCATTTAATAAATGAATTTTATGTCATTTCACAAAAAAAATGAAAAATAACTGCAACACGTAATTCTATAATAATTTGAATTTAGTATTCTTTATTTTACCAACGAAACATGAAAGGGAAACGTGATAAATTTCCATATGGTTTGAAATATGTAGCAACACGCCCATCATTGTCAGTCACGGATGGGAGAACTAGATTTAACTGTTTTCAAAAACCATGACATTGTCATCAAGTGAAGTTTTCAATGTTGTTTATAAGACTACAATGGAAGACAATGTCATATATATCTTCAAATACTATTTTTTTTTGCCATAGAAAATTCCATATTTTTACATGGTTCTTTGTTTTAAAGAATGTAATAATTAATAAATCTGTAAACATATTAATTGAAATGCACATTTAGTAGCATGTAATGTCTAAATATGCAAATGGATTAACAATTTATGTCAAAGTGATGGACAATTTGTATTTTATTCTGCATATAAATTACTGATTTTACTGGTACATGTAGCTATTTAGAGAAAAAATCATTAATTAATTACAATGTTTGTTTCTTGAATTCAATGATTTTGGTTTGTTTGTTTTTGTTTTATTTATTTTTTTGTTCATATTTGTTCAACTTGATTAAATCCTGTGGAAAAGTTTAAAATGTTTAAGAAATAAGTACAGTATATATATGGGTATTTCCCAATGTTTAAAGTGCAGCACTTTACAATTTGACCTTAAATGTGTTTATTTCAGTTCAATCACAGAAATAGCATATTGCTGTAATACATGTATAATAATATGTTTAATTAATGGTAATCATGACAGGTGGTTACACTACATTACATGTGACTTCCCAGATGTACATGTTTTTAACACACAAGTGTGGGAATATTGCAATCTGTACTCCAGGGGAAGCCACTTGAAACTCTATTACTTCATATATGTAGATGGCACTAAATCTTATTTATTCTGCCACAAAAATAAAGAGATATAGTATATTAAAGCAAGATTTAGATTACTTTCTGTTATTTCCCTGGAGCTGAGATTAATAACTTTATTGTGCTTTTATAATGCATTTTGGCAATGTCTTCCACGTTTGTTAATAAGTTTTTCTCTGGTCAACAGTTCACATAAAGTGACAACTAATTTTCGTATTTAAGCACAATGATAGTTATTTGAAATACATGTAATGAAACATGTTTGAAATGAAGGTATAGGGGTCATCGTGGTCGTGATCATTTTAACTCCCAACACTGATCAGCAAACCAACTCTTATTTTTCAAGGATGGCTTAAAAGGTGTTGGGGCAATTTTTATACAGATTTCTATTTCCACTGAGAGAAGACCTACTTAGAAGGTCATTGCACTTGTTGAATAAAAATAATGCTATAAAAATGCATTTTTGATTTATATGGTCTAGAAATGTCTAGATGGTGTAAAACATGTGTTTTAGTCATATGCAAATTAATTGTCTGGAAACAATGCCTTTTTATTGAGCATATGCATAATTTATGTTGATATTCTGACATGCAATCCAAAGATTTATGAAGAAATATAAAATTAATGTGGGAAATCCTTTTCATGGTACATTGTATATATTTGAGCATGTTAATTTATTTTTAAACAATGTAGAAGAAATATTACAAAGGATAAAAGTAACAAATGAGTAAAAACTTGTTGCCTGTTTTCAATCATTTTTTTTATGAAAGTAGACTTCACATTCAAGCATAAAGCAAGCAAATTGTTTACAGCTTAAATAATAAATATTGTCAGGGAAATGAAAAACAATAATTTGACAGTAAAGTAATTAACATTAATTATGTCAAGATTGTTGTCATAGAAATTACATATGTGTTACACAGTGATGATCACCTGGGATGACTAGCAGATTGACAAAACAGGATCTAGAATGTAACCTGCCTTAATTGAACCCTGTCTGAACCGAAATCCTGTGTAAACGGAACATTAGATGTAGTCCTAATATTGTAAATTTTAGTGAACTTAACCTGTCAAAACCGAACACCTGTCTATTCCAAAGGAGTTCGGTATAGACAGATTTCACTGTACTGTTATTTATTTCAACATACACCACAACATATGTGATATAACATTAAACAAAATGTGTTAAAGCAAAAGATATAATATTTACATAATGACCAAATGTTTAGATTTTTTTGCAGGTCTAGGGTTATGGGTGTTTAGTGTAATTTTCAACAATGTGCAATGTCAGTATATTGTGGCGGTCAGTTTTTCTGGTAGAGAAAACTGGATCACTCAAAGAAAAATCTGACTTGCAAGTCACTATAAACAAACTTTAAAAAGTAGTATCAAGTACTAGGACACCTCACCATTGGGGAAAATTAAAATCATATCCTTATTTTTAGTGGTGATAGGCACTGATTGCACAGGTACATGTACATGATTGTAGAATAAGATGTTAATCTAACTACAATAATATCTCGACCAAGACAGTCCCATTATGCAAGAGTCCTGCTTAACTACCAAAAGTTTTTAAAAATTTCCCATTAGAAGTATGAGACCAATAAAAAGAAGTGTTTGTTCGTTTAAATTTTTGTTCATTTGAAAAAAATCATGAGTGATACAGAATTATGTTTTTAAAAGATTTAACTGTTTTTTGTACAATGAAGAAAGAAATGTACTTCATCTTCTACTGCTTTACATATTCTCTGAAATCTGACCGAGAATTAAAAATAATACTAGCATTTAATGGCATAAAAAAAATTGACATGTACATGTACTGAAAAATAAGTTTATATTAAAGATATAACTACATAATTTCTCTTCTTTCCTTTCTTGAGGTGAAGATCTGATGAATGCCTTTCAGAGGATCTCCCCTCCCCTCTTTCTCCCCACTGTAACTTTGTAACTTTTAACTGTGTAACAAATGATCACCATATACATATGCAGCCACTGGAGTACCAATCATTACCTTTGACTGTTAATCTTTGTAACTCCTTGGGTATATATAACCTTCAATCTTTTAACAGGGAAATAAGCAGAGAAATGTGTTATCTGTATGCCATTGTATTTAACAAAAGTTACCAGAAATAAAGATTCATAGTAAACAAAGGTGTATTTAGATTATCCATGGTGTCTTAAAGTAGAGTTTTCCTCACTTCATTCCTGTGTATTAAGTCATAATAAAACGTTACTAATGGATGACACAGAAGTACATCTAACCACTTTTATCTGGAGTATCAGTGGTGAGAATATCGTGTATCACTCCAGACTGAAAACAGGTGTCAGTTGTAATGTGTTTAAACATAAACATTCGCCTAGATGTGAAAAATACTCAGTAGGCCTAGATGAACACATAATTTCTTTGTTATAATGTAGCATAAGGACATTTTAAAAATGTTGCTGTTGTCATTTTGTAGTTCTTTGGCAGTTTTTTTGGCTTTGTCATATAAGAATATGAGTAACCAGTAGACAAGTAAAATAATGGAAGCTATTTTTGTCTAGCCACTAATTATAAATACATTGTTTATAATACTTTCATGTAACTTAAATAAAAAAATATTTTGGTAGGGTACAAAATGAAAGTACATTGTACCGCCCGGTAAATGTTCCATCAGCAATGAACATGTGCTCTGAAAAAATGATTTCAAACACATAAAAACAAAAATCTTTGTCTTGAAAACTTTTTTGCATATTGTTTTTGTTTTTGTTTTATTTCAGAAATCCTACTGCATTTATGTTACATCTTCATCTTGACAATATTAGTATTCAGTTGAACTTTGACCTATCAGTTTAAATGTGAAACTAAAATTTTATATTTTGTAGAATGGTGAAGATTGAAATATGATCAATGGGCAGTTTATCAGATAACACTTGTCTAAACCAAACCATAATATTAATCAGCAAAGTGGTTTTACAAACCCTCACCATTCATCTAAAATATATTTTAAGTTTTTTTAATTTTCCTGTCTGAACTAAAAACCTCGACATCCAATTGGAGGTTTCAGTTTAGACGGACTTCACTGCAAGTTACGATTCATTTCCATTTTTAAATGAACTACACGTCCCAGTGAATCGGAAAAGATTTTTTTCCTGTTTTTTTTTTTCTTAAAAAGTTTCTAATTATGCATAATAAATAGTTTTCAAATAAATGTATACCTACATTATTAAACTTTAACTTTTAAATTTGAATTAAAAATACAAAAGGAAATAAATTAAATGGGCATAAAAAGAAACTTTGATTATAGTCTTGTAAATTATGATAAATTGATAACATGAGTTCTGATTGGTGCATTTAAATCCTGTTTCCTATTTCTCCTTATATTCATACATTGGTAAATGATTGCCTGGGTACATTAAACAAGGCATATTTCCAAAATTAGCTCCGATATTGTGGGGATACAAAGATCTAAAACTGGAACACTTTTAATTTATCACTCCAGCACCTAACAACACAACATTTCTTTGTGATCACTAATTCAAATAAAAACATTTTATAGAATGGGAAAATGTCTGGGTTTTGTCACAACATTACAAATATAGCAACAGCAGCTTTTTATGCCAAATTCATTATCAGAATCCTGATAAATTAGTTATAGTAAACATACATGTACCTTACATGAGTGAGAACTTCCAATGATTGGTGATTTTTAATTGAAATTACTTTAATAATTTCTTTAAATTAAATGCCAAAATAGAGCTGAAATATTTGGTGTTAAACTCCAATCAATCTGTCAATCAATCAGTATCATTACTTGCTACATATACATTTTTGTACATTTACTTGAAAATGTTTATTATTACAAAAGTAGCCATGGATAGATCTTATTTTTTTATTATTTTTTTTTGCAATGTCAGTATTCTAGTCAGCCTTGAAAATCATTCAAATATATTCTTGTGGAAATTTCATAATCAGTCAAGAAAATTTTGAAAGTACATCATTGTATGGCTCAGCTGTATGTGACCTATATGATATCTAGGTCAATTAAAAAAATGTGACTGAGTGTATGAGTATCAATGAACTAATACTAGTGTCAACATGTTGTATTTAAAACTTATCTGCATGTAAATATCAAGTGTATAATACCCTTTAACCCAGGGTGAAAAGTAAAACAAACATTAGGAATGTTTTTGTTTTGTGTGACTTTGTGTTAGTTTGATATCCTTGTGTCTTGTATGACCCTCGTGCTCTTCTCCTTGTGTCTTGTATGACCCTCGTGCTCCTCTATGACCTTTGCTTCATTGTTGACTCCTTGGACTTAGATTTTATTTTTATAGAATCGTATGTGAATTTATTTATAAACATAATATATGAAAGCTTGTTAGAATATAATCATTTGTGGGTAATTTATGTTAGGGTCCGGAGACTAACTTTTGGACTTAAGATTCTGTTTTATAGAATCGTATGTTCATAACTCATGTCCCATGTGTATTTATTTATAAACATAACATATGTCAGTTAGACTAGAATTATTTATGGGTAATTTATGCTAAGGTCAGGAGACTAACATTTGGACTTAGATTTTGTTTTTATATAATTAGAACGTATATGTATTAATTTAAAAAGGGGCCATCATGGTCGTGATCATATTCAATCGGTGCATATCGTCTCTAAAGTTGTGAGTTCAAATCCTGATAACGGCGAGGTGTACTCATACCTTATGTGAAAAAGTTTGTTTGTGACTAACACTTGTGGCAGGTCTGTGGTTTTCTCCAGGCCCTCCATCAATAAAACTGACCACCACGATATAACTGAAATATTGTTGAAAGTGGCATTAAACACCACAATCCTAACCCTATTTATTTATAAAAATTATATATGCAATTCAGAATATACAATACAGACAAACCTGTATATAGAGGCCACTCAAGGGAACCTAAAAATGTGGCCTTTATGAGCAGTTGCCCTTAATATACAGGTTAAAATTATATGCTCTATTCATGATCATGAATGGGGAAAATGAGGCTGCCCTTTATAGACAGTGATTTCTTATATAGAGGTGTCCTTTAAACGTAGGTTTAACAGTACAATCATTCATGGGTAGTTTATGTTAGGGTCAGAAGACTGAACTTTTGGACTTTGATTTTGTTTTATTGAATGGTATGTGAGTTTATTTATAAACAGAAGTAAGTAAGTGGGTTATTTACAAAAAGTATGTTAGGGTCAGTAAACTAACTTTTGGACTTGGTAAGAGTACAAAAATGTATAATCATCTGTGGGTAATATATGATGGGGTCAGCAAACTAACTTTGGACTTATATTTTGTTTTATTGAATCACATGTGAATTTATTTATATACATGTAAACATATGTACACTAAGTAATTCAAAATATGCCTGTAATCATTTGTGGCAGTTGGTAGTTTATGTTAGGGTCAGGAAACCTAACTTTTGGACTTATATCAATATTTTGTATTATTGAATCGCATGTGAATTTATTTATAAACATTACATAAGTAGGAGAGAATATAATCATATATGTTAGGTTCAGGAGACTAACAGGACACAGGTGGGAAAGTATTGATTAGATATGGTATTCCAGGTATATTTTATAATTCATATCATTACAGGTGCTACACTATCATACTAGGAAAGTACAAAAAAATGTAACCTACAGGACTTTATATATTATTTTTATGTGGAGAAGTAAAAATAATACAGTAGTCCCCCTTTATAAGGCCACCCCCTTCTACAATGAAAAGAAGCCCTTATAAGAGGTGTGACATCTCTTGGGGGGGGGGACAAGTTACTAGTACATGCATCAGAAATCTGGCCTGATAAGAAAGTTGGCCTTCATGGAGGGGCCTTATAGGAGGGGTCACCTTTCGGGGGGGGGGCTTATAAGAGGGGGACTACTGTATGCACATTATAAAAGACTGTTGTTAAATTGTTTTATTTGTTAATAAGTTCGTGGAGAGATCTAGAAACAAATTGGTTTTGGGTTTAATAAATGTATGTGTTATTCCTTCATTCCTTCAGATAGCTTTTACAGGATACAATCTATTCCTTAACTGCATCTGCAAAAATTCATTAATCTTTTTTTTATTTCGTGGATTTTATAACCTACGAAATCAATGACGAATGATGATTATGCTATATATCTCTGTTGCAACTGGTGATGAACCATTGACCCATTTAATGATTATAAGGGACTTCCAGATATACATGTACATATGTATCAATAAACAGCCGAACAATAGCTTTGTATTTATAGTAAAAAGTAAGAACTTGTAATGTTTATCAATAAACAGCCAAACAATAGACTTGTAGTTAGAGTAAAAAGTAAGAACTTGTAATGTTTATCAATATAAAACAGCCAAACATTAGACTTGGTAATAAACAGCCAGTAAAAAGTAAGAACTTGTAATGTTTATCAATAAACAGCCAAACATTAGACGTGGTAATAAACAGCCAAGCAATAGCTTTGTATTTACAAATGTATAGTAAAAAGTAAGAACTTGTAATGTTTATCAACTAGCTAGAAATATTAGACTTTGAATGTATAAATACATGTACAATGTATGTTAGTAGGATATATACATGTACATGTATGTACTGTGTATCTTATCTCCCTAAAACCTTCACATTTGTGTGGGAGATGTCACCTGTTTACAATATGTCACTTAAAAGATGGAAATATCAAAGTCGTAGAATTTCTGTAAGTGTAATTCATATAAACGTGCGAGAGAGAAAAAATAACAGTACATTTTCAATTAACTGGGTTTTCTAATCCCCCCTCCCATTATAAATGTATGAGACATGTATAATATGTTTTCGTTTTATAATAAATTTGTCAGTGAATTGCGACAGGTCGGTAGTTTTCTCCGGGTACTCGTGTTTCCTCCACCTACAAAAGTGACCGCCACGATATAACTGAAGTATTGTTGAAAGTGGCTTCAAACACCATAACTCTACAGTAACCCTTATTTATTTTTTTGATAAACTTGTTTTGGCCAAGAGGTGAGCACTGGTACATGTGAGTACTTTGGTACATGTGAGTACTTTGGTACATGTGAGTACTTTCGTATACAATGTAGGAGTGTTTTGGAACAGCAATTCAGTATTTAAAATTAACAGTTGATTTGAGAAGGAATTTTTTACACTCGTTTTAAGTCAGTGTGCGAAATTAGTGTTAGACCTATAGACAATGTCTGGTCTATGTCAAATTTTCAAAAAAAATTATATAATGTACAGTAAGGTCTATGATACCACAAAATTTAGTTTCACACACTGTTCAGTACCTGTTTGGAAAATCACAGAATATTTTTTCTTAAGTACTTGTATTCTTATTAAAGAGGTACAAAGTTACATGTTCCTGTTTGAAAGTGAAAAGACTTTATCTCAGCACATTCAAGTCAGTGACCCCTTGAAATGTAATTCAATTTAACAAAGAATAAAGAGTGTTCTGCTATACAGCGTTTGTGATTGCCCAGACAGGGTAATAGTCTGATTATCATCTGTAATGCTATTCTACCATGACTGCCAGTTCTCATACACTCTTCTTGACTTTTATTTCCAACAAGAAATCAGAAATTATTAAAATATTGAAATGGGTTGAGGGGAAAAGGGGGTGTGGGGGCTTATTATTTCCCAGTATTTATAATGAATATGTAAAAAAGGGTGAGGGAGAATATGTACATTTTACATGTACCAATACAACATTGAAAAACATATTTAAAGATCTGTTTGACTCTGAAACTGAGAAGGGAGAGTAGGCATGGTGGTTTAGTGAAGAAGATGATTGTCTATAACTTCTATCCTACAATTTAGTACAACCTAAGCTCAAAGAAGGGTATGATTGACTTGTACATTAATTGGGAAAAATTATCAGGTAGTTCAGTGGTTTCCTACAGGAATAATGGCTTTTTCACCCCTTAATCTAAAGCTGAAAATGACAGAAAGTGGCATTAAGTAGACATTTAATCAATCATCAAACATTATTCAAATTTTAATTTAATGGTATATAAAGTATGAAAATTCCCTTCACTGGTTCTTAGTTTATGCCATTCTCTTCTGAGTCTACCAGGATATAAATTCCTATGGGAAAAAAACTTTTATTTCACAACAGGATATTTAATGAGTTTTTCAAATGCTTGTTACTAAGTATGTTTCATATAGTTAATAGATTTGTAATAAACAGATGGTTCAAACAACATCCTTTACAATCTGTTACTGTGACAATATTCAATGTACATGTTCATCAATTTTCCACCTTTTTAACCCCTGCGGCCATTGTGTTCGATCTCCTAGATTCTATGAATCAAATAATAAGAAAAAGATAAATTGAATTTTATTTTGATCAGAGTGATGAAGATAGGTTACGAGTTGTGAGGTGGCAAATCCAAGTTGGCAAGCTGACGCAACGTTTTAAGTCTATAGGCTAGGATCAATCAATATGGAGTATAGACCATTCAAATTTCTGTCAGGAAGAAACAAGTCGGCCATGTTTGAACTAATGGAAGATATCGTGGATTATTTCATGGTCATTTTTTAAAGTGTTTTCTTATTAAGAAAGTTAAATGTTAATTATGGGATTTACTTGTGTTATTTCTAGAGATTGGGAAAGTTCTTTTGAACGAAATTGTTAATAAGATCAGACTGTATTGTTTGTTGTTTTGTTGTGGTTTTGTGTCAAAGTGCAATAATGTTTCCACTTAAAACTGATTTAAAAGTCATGACAAAAAAGAATGGATTTTTTTTAATTATTTGTAATGTAACAAATGTATATAATAATTTGAGAAATTACAATTGTTATTCAGGGGAGATAATTACAAAAAATGTGCTTCTTTTGTTTACTTAATTTGCTAAGAACAAATACGATTGTCGGCTAACATGCACTAAGAGTACTGTGTCTTAACTTTTTTGAATTTTACCAGAATTTCATATGGGTTTTACTAGTATGTTTTATTCTTATTTACTTGTTATGTTATTTTAGAAATATTGTTGAAAGTGGCATTCAACTCCATAAACCACACAATATTTATTATTTTTATTTTGTTTTGTCAATGTACAAAAAATCTTCAAAATATTTGTAGAAAGATTTTTTTTATTACACAACAAGATTAAAATGATGTATTGTAGAAGGTAACACTATCTGTAATTTTGTTGTTATTATTTGTTTGATTGAAGACTTACAAAGAGCTATAATCTTGTTCGTTACTTTTTTCTGTAATTTTTTGTTATTATTATTATTTGTTTGATTGAAGACTCACTAAGAGCTACATGTATAATCTTGCTTGTAACTTGTAAAATTCTTTTTCTACTACATTAATTATCCTAAATGAAAAATTTCAATATTACATGGGTATTACTTGCAAGTGGTTTTTAGCCTCTCAGTCATATTAATTGAAGGCAATTATTTATTAGACAATGACCTTGGTACAAAAGAAATGAGCAGATAAAAGTCTTGACAAGTAGATAATCATACCTGTCAATTTACCTGGCCTAAGGGAGCATTTATTATGTAGGGGGAAGAAGGAGACAGTCTTGCTCCTGCTGGTCTATATAGTGGTAGAATGTCCTTTTGTTGAGGATTATACATGTATACCGGTACAATGAATATGGATGCAGCTATGGATGAAATGTTACTTGAAGAAGTATAAATTTATTATATACCTTTGTGGGGTTTTTTATAAGTGAAATTTACTTTTTTTTAATTGGTTGAAATTTAAAATATAGCAATTCTGTATATAATGCTGTTTAAAAATATGTTTTGCTTCATCATGGCTTTCAATATTTTTCAAGTGTACCAGTACTTCACTATTTTTAGGTGGTACTTTTTTTTAAATTAAAATTTGAACAATTTTCATGAATATCTTATACATATACAACACTCTTTAAGATCAGAAGGTATTGTACCAAAGACCATTTTAGGGGGTGTAAAAGTACCTGATACCACCCCTGGTACATAACCTCATCAAATGCATGCAATTTCCAACTACATGTGCATGATAATATGTTGATTTTATAAGAATTATTCTAAACAGAAACCTATGTTATAGAATCTAAGAATAGTCTTGTTCGTCATGATACAATGTACAAAAGGAAAGGGCTAAATTGTAATTTTTCAAAAACTTTTCAATTTTTTTTTTTTAAAAGATTTTGTATTTTTCCTTTATATGTGAATGTCAAACTCATAAAACATGAAAGGAATCTAATGTTGACACAATTGGGACGTGTATTTTATTTTAAAAATAAATTTTTAACAATGGTTGGGTTCCCCATATCGTGATCATGATATTTGTCTGAACCTGCCTGCGTCATATCGTTGGTGGTGTGACATCTCCAAAACAAAATAAAATAAACATCATGAAAATAAGTTGTATTTATTTAAATGTTAATAATCAGAGCGTTCAATATGTTTCTAATTTAAATGTTGATCTCTAGCTTGCCTCTCTTCAGAGTGTACAATGTACGTAGATTTAAACAAAAAAACTTTAAGATTTAACTGGTTACAGGTAACGAAATCCACTTTGAGCATTTAATTGAACATTGATCAGTGTGGGAATTTTAATATTGAGAATAAAACAGAATTTGATGCATGCATATACTAGTTTCATAATTTGTCAATTTGGCAATATATTCAGTTTTCTATGTGTTTTTAGTTTGTAATAAACTTGGTCTTCTTTTGTGGAGAGGGTGTTTTTTTTTCTGTAATAAAATATGCAAAAATGTATCAGTCTAGTTCTGTAATGGTGATATAGCTCATTTAAAATAAATATTTCATTGTAAGAAAATGTAATTTTCTGATCTTGGTCAAAATAAAGTGGTTTGTCAGTATGTAATGATATAAATTCCTTTCTCATTTGACTTTTACCTTTTAAGTATTAAGAGACCGTCGTGAGCGTATGGTAGTTGGATTTACAACTAACTGTGCAATCAGTGCCTATCGCCACTAAAGTTGTGAGTTCCAATCCCATTTATCGCGAGGTATACTCGATACAACATTATAATGACAAAGTTTGTCAGTGACTTGTGGCAGGTCGGTTGTTTTCTCTGGGTACTCTGGTTTCTTCCACCAATAAAACTGACCACGATATAACTGAAATATTGTTGAAAGTGGCATTAAACACAATAACCCTAACCCCGTTTAAGTATGTAAAATTGTAATTGATTTTGTTATCACTACATTTGGAATTGGTTTTCACAAGTAATAACAATGTTTTGGAATTCAATACTGATAATGTATAAATTTATTATGACTGACCAGTTCGTTAGACCTTTATTAGGGAGACACAGATTAATTTATTTTATTTACCAGTGTTGTTTTGGTCATCTGAATTTTTACAGCATATTTAAGGATTACGAATGATTATTAAGTATGTGTGATCAAAATGACTTCTTTTAGTAAATAAAATACATAAATTTATAGATTCTCCTTCATCTTCAAGTGGAGAAGGAAATTTCTCTACTCTCGATAGTTAAATTTGTTGAAATTTTATAGCTCTCGTAAAGAAAATTGAACCAGCAAGAGTGGAGAAATAATGTTATCCACTGGTAACAGAAAGGAGAATATCTTCCTCCTATGACTAAAACATCAAAAATATTTTTTTTAACTTGTAAATTTTCGATCTCTGATGACAGTGGAAAGGAAATTGGCAGGAATTTTAATGCAGAAATTTAACCATGGTTATGATTAAAAATATTACGAAATCTTAACAAACTCGTTTAAATAGGCTAAGAATTGGAAAAAAATACTTTTACTTTGATCTTGCTGGTAAATTTAACATTTCCACTTTAGAATTGTCCATCTTAATAGCGATTAATGTCCTTAATGTCCACATCCTAAATTGTTAATTATAATTGTCTTGTAACAATGTTTTCAAAGATTACAGATAATCTTTACTAACCCTCACTAATATTTATATGTAATGACTAGAGTTAATACAATCTTATTACTTATTTGAAAGATATCCTGTTTCAGGATGATGTAAGTGCATTAGATTTTCTTCCTGATATTTAATATTTATACCATGTGACAGACATCCTTGAGATTAAATCTGTACACTACCTGTAGTATGTTTTTAAAGTGTTGATATTCAGCGATTCCCACGTCCTTGAGATAAAATTGCACTCTACCCTACTTGTATGGTTCTTTTTTAAGGTTTTGATATCAAGGGACCGTACATTGTATATATTTTTAAGGTGTTTATATCAAGGGACCGTACATTGTATATATTTTTAAGGAGTTTATATCAAGGGACTGTACATTGTATATATTTTTAAGGTGTTTATATCAAGGAACCGTACATTGTGTTTATTTTTAAGGTGTTTATATCAAGGGACCATACATTGTATATTTACATCCTTGTTAATATTCACAACATTTTTTTTTATGTATTTGCAGAGTTCCGACGACTACATGGACAATGATTGGTTGAACAGCTTTTTCGAGGACCCCGTCCTCAACGACAAGATGATAACAGATGCTGTCCCCGCCCCAAGGATTCGATCAGAACATAGCTATTCTACAGTCAATAATGATCCAACATCACCCTTCGGACTTACAAAAATTGAAGGTATTACCCAAAATAGTGGTCCTGTCGTTGGTTGGCTTTATGCATTGTATCTGGACAGAAAATAATAATCTTAGAATGATGTACAATTTTCAACTGTATCAGAAGAACTTGTTTGTATACCCCCGCTGTCCGTCCGTCCCAAGATATTTTTCGTCGCATTTTTCTCAGCAACTATTGATGGCAGAAATCTGATATTTAGTCACAAGCTTCATATAGGTATGCCATATTGTGGGAAGCGTTTTTGGAAACGTCAGATTCCTACTTCCTGTTTGCCGACTTAGTTGGTTTTTATACACATTGAACATACATGTGTATATGTGGGGGTATCATAAGTGAGCATTAGCTCACAGTTCATCTTGTTTTTTTTGTTTTTGTTTTTTCTGGTACCTGTGCTACTGTCATACATTATAATAACTTCGGCTATCTTGAATGACAATTTATGTTTACAAAATCCAATTGTAATCTGAATATAATGTTGCAAGTCCTCAGAACTTGGAGTAGACTAAGATAATTGCTAGTGGTTCTAGAATAGCTGGTCAAATATTTTAAGTAGTATACAATTTTAATTAACTAAACCTGCATCTAAATATTGACAATACGGGTGTATTGGTGAGTTCAGATTACTTATATATTGTGTTGATCTATTAAGATAACTTGTTACTTTTATTTACCTTTAGAATTATAAGTATATTGTGTGAAAGTGATTATATAACTGGATTAAGCTACTTTCCTTTTGTGTGATTCAGTTTTCAGGTTTATTATCAACATTTATTTCAAAATGCTGGAAGGGAGATAATTTGGTTTTTATTGAACCTTGAATTAGATAAGTTGTACTTTGATTTTTTTTTTATTGAACCTTGAATTTCATAATTTGTACTTTAGTGCAAGAGATGAATAATTTGATATATAAAATTAGGCCTGTAAACTTTATTGATGCACTTTGCACTGTTTGTTTCAAATAAATATAAAACACGCATATGTGGTATATGCTGTATGCACAAAGAATTTAGACCCAGTTTATTTGCATTGATTTTTGTAATACATATTTTATTTATTTTATTACGCTAATAAATGTACTTAATATTACTGTAAACGATTGATGACCCCCTTTAAATTGAATAACACCATTGCTTTACCCCTTTGGGAAAAAATAACGTAAGAGAATATACCATTACAGAGAATGATATACAAATACTTAACTAACTCAATATTGGTGGTGATCGTATGGTAGTTGGATTTTTACAACTACCTGTGCAGTACCTATCACCACTAAAGTTGTGAGTTCGAACCCTGTTCACGGGGAGGTGTACTCATTACAACATTATGTGATAAAGTTTGTCAGTGACTTGCGACAGGTCAGTGGCTTTCTCTGGGTACTCCGGTTTCCTCCACCAATAAAACTGACTGCCACGATATAGATAAAATATTGTTGAATGTGCCATTAAACACCATAACCCTAACCCTCACTAACTCAGTATCTTTCTCTTAAAAGATCTTGACTTCTTTGGGAACAATCAAGCACTGGATTTATCCAATACAACTGGAACTCCACAGAAAGTTACACCTGAAATGAGCATCAACCTTAATCAGCCAATACTTAATATGACAAATAAAGGCACGGAACTGGAACCGGTACTACCCACGATAACTACAACAACGACACGATCTTCCATCTTAACAAAACAACCAACCATTATCCTCGCTACATCAACGCAGAGTCAGCCTACACAGGTGGAACAACATGTCATTACACAACAGGCACCGATCGTAACCATTAAAACAGAACCATTAGACTTCATAGATTTTTCAGAAAGTACAGGTAAGATACATGTACATGTATAGGGTGAATTGTTCATCTGCAAAAAAAAATGTCCTCTTATGATTGTATGAAGTACGGTAAAAACTTGCATGCAGGTTAACCTTCTATAAAAAGCCTACTTTACACTATTAGTTATCTCCAAAGTACAGATAAGATACATACATGTGTATGTAGGGTGAATGTTCATTTGCAAAAAAATGATAGTTGAAGTATGGTAAAAACTTACACGGAGATTAACCTTCTATAAAAAGCCTACTTTACACTATTAGTTATCTATAAATAGCATACTTTACCCCATTAGATATAATCTGACGTTGAATCAAGATCTATCAATTATCAGTATTTTTGTACTTTCATACCTTGATTGTAATTCATCTAAGGTTATCTCACTAGGTCCGTTTTAAATTTGAAAATATTGATAGATTGATAGTTACTCAACGTCCAGCGATCAGTATTTCACTATATTCAGGACGAAATAGGTCTGTTTTTAGTTTTAAATTTGAAAACATTGATTGATTGATTATTGCTCAATGTAAAGCAAGACATATGTCAGCTATATTTAGGGTGAGAACAAGTTTCAAAAGAAATCTTTAATGTCCAGTCATGTTACCCACTATGGCAGGGATAGAATTTAATGGGAATTGATGTCTAGACTGCAGGGCTAGACTGATTTAATTTATTCTAGCCCTGAAGGAAAAAGTCTAGACCAGTATTTGCTGTGAGGGGTTTGGGTGCATTCTGCATTCTGTTTAGAACTCGTGATCATAGTCATATAAGTTCTTACATATAGCGGAGAAAAGAGTAGTTTATTTCAAGTGTCGACATGACCAAAGATTTTACATAATATAGAAAACGATGTCCACGCAGAACACAATTTCCAGAAATTTATAGTCGTAAATCACCTAGACACACGGTCTACGATAAAACAATTTGGCCTAGACCGAGTGCATTTCTTCTAGCCTCGGGCTATCAGACCTACAGTAATTTCAAACTCTGCTATGGTCCACGATCAGACTTTCCATATTATAATCTGACAATTTTCCCATGGAGAGGACACCCCCTCCCCCCTATCTGTCAACTGGGGATGCACTGAGCAGCTCTGCCGGCTTGAGCTCTGGGAAACTTCACAAGTACCCAGTGAGAACATTGAAGAAAGGTTCCAAGTTGAAATAACTGACATTAAACATCATTAGCAGAAAAAATGTTGTCCATTAAATGTGACATTAATTAACAAATCTGTCTTTGTTTATTATGGAAATGTTTCTATTATGATAATGAAATTCCTACAACTTATTATACTAATTGTTTAACTAATTAACATGTATTTTAATAAATTTATATTTATGAGTACAAAGATGTTGAAAGAGAATCTTGCATGACATTAAAATGTCTTATGTCAGTCACATGGAGAGAAATATTTTACAGATTTATTTAACAGGGAACTTGTCTTTCTGTTAGAAACTTGTCACTTGTTTCTGTCAGATCTATAATGCTCTTCACCCCTCTTATGATGACAACTTGCTTGAGGCTAGAATCAGTTTCAAAAAACAGTATATATATATAATCAGATATAAACCTGCCAGATATTTTAGGAAAATTTATTGTAAAATAATAAAAAGATAATAATGATTTATATGTATTTAATCTTGGTCAATTTCTCAATGTTTTTATTTTATACATTTTTTATGATATATTGTTTTTGCCCAAAGCAAGGTTGCAAAATTGATATTGTTTACAAACTGGAGATCCTAGTTGAAGATAGATAAATAGATAGATTTGAATTGTCACAAATTTTCAATAGTAATTTATCATTTAGATTAATTTTCATTTTTAAGTACCATTTTATTGTACTTTTTAAGTGAATTTACATTAATACTTTTAAGAATATCTCCTTAAAAAGCTACAGTACTTCTTGATCCCAATCAGATATTGAATTGTATATGCATAAAATACAATATTAAATAACTGATAAATAAAAAAGATGATGACATGATTTATTCCACCAAAACATGGTTTTTAATCAAATTTTACGTTTTCAATATTCATTTGACAATAACACTCCAATAATTGCAAAATACTATATTTTTCTGATTTCGTCATGTTTTTTCCACCAAAAATGGATTTTAATCAAATTTTACAATTTTAGCATTCATTTGACAACAACACTCCAATAATTGCAAGATACTTTATTTTTCTGATTTCGACATGTTTCGCTAATAGGCGTTGGTTCACACATTTTATCATTCAATTTTACATTTGCGCCTCTCCTAGTGCAAAGATTGTTGGGCTTTTCCCCCTTTTTTAAACTTTTACCTTTTCATGATATTTAGTACTCCCAAGGAGAAGCAAGTTATCAAAACACACATGTAGTACCTCGCTTTAGACAAGAGTAGGGACCAGTCCTCGAAATGAAAATTTGAATTTACTGGTCCAAATCAAATTCTTTAATTTATTGCTATATACACGTACAATGTAGTTCTAAATAAAAACAGAAAATTTTACTGGTCCAAAAAAAGTTTTACTGGTCTTGAGACGGAAGACTGGTACTCATCGTGAGGACTGCGGGACTCTGAGTTAGACTCTTTGCTATGTTACTCTCTAGTTTTCGTTAGATTTAGGTACAGACATTGAAATGACTTAATTTATTACAGTAAACATAGACTCATTACCACTACCACCAACGCCACCTAGCAGTTCCTGTAGTGACAGCGATGGAGGACTGAGTCCCCAGCGATCGGCACCATCATCTCCAATACGCCACATGCCTCTTAAAGCATCACATCATTGCTCATCAACCACGTCATCCAAACCATACTCACAGCCATTCTTCACTAACCCTGTAAGTATATCTAATTATGTATCTCTGGATGAAGGAAAGGGAGGGGGAATACAAGTACATTGACAATTTAACAGAAATTTTTGGAGGTTTAGGAAGGTTAAATATTTGATCAAGGCTTACGTTCAATCTAAATGGAACACAAGAGCGTAGCCCTTACCCCTGCAGTGATTGGGATTACCACGCGCCCTGCGCCATAGTCGCATTACCCGACGAAATGGCGCATTTCCACATAAAAGCTCCGCGTCATATGCGCGCATTCGTTTTCTGATGAAGTCAGACGTACATACAGCCGAACTGTTCTGTCAAGACTGCACGGACATAGTCCCATTGAAATTTTTTTAATCCCAATCACTGTATCTAATTTATAATTTAGTTTTTATTTCAAAATGATCTGTGAAAGTTCAACTGCAAATCAACATCGATATCTGGTACCTTGTGTACATACAATTTTATACGGAATTCAGGCTTAAATAAATCGTAAACCAGTTTCAAAAACTGATATATCTGATAACCGCAAAGTACAACAACAAGCAACAACGGACTTATAACACTTTCCCGGCGGGAAGTATCGGATACCAATCAGCATGTCACTTTCCCGTGTGTTTTTTTACTTTCCCCGGGAAACGTGAAATGGGAATTTTCATGCATTGCACAGCGTTTATCATGCATATCAGATGGATTTTTTTGTCCAGATCAAGGTTTAAGCCAAGAATTAAAAAAAGTGTTAAGTTCAAGCTCGTATGTCCTTCATCATACTGTATTTATTCAAACAGAAGGGTGTGAGTTGTCAGATAGTTTATATATCTCCTCCACCCATGTATTAAAGTTTGTTAAATGTTTTTATTCTACATTATTTTTCACACTGGATTTTGGCGCATAGTTCTGTCATTATGGCCCATTCATATCAAAAATGTCCCATTGACAAGGAAGGGAAGGGGGCCATAGTCCCATTGAATTTGTTTTAATCCCAATCACTGCCCCTGGCTGTACGGTTATAAAATTTTGAGCTAAAGTTAGTACTCTTGCTAAAAAAAAATCATAATGCTGTATAAAATAAATACTATGTTGTGATTGGACAATTTTGGAGAGAAAGTACGAAAATCGTATTCCAAAAATGTTATTGCCTTATTTCAGGTCATTCTTCCATTTTTTGTTTGAATTTTTTTTTTTATAATTTTATTAAATTTGTCTTGTGTATAGGCAAATAATAGGTGTAAATATGAAATAAATCAGATAACATTTATATTGTTTTCATAAAGAGATAATCACATATATTTAACTACCCGGTAGTCTTTCTTTTTTTATTGGAGAGGTGAATTTGCATATTGGTTTTGTTCATGGTCATTTCATGTTTTAAAATTGATGGATATTTTCCACCTTACAAAATGCAGACATTTTCATTGAAGTGTAATGTATGTTTCCATTTTAGATACCCCAGTCAGGAGTGCTCATTTTATCAGAAGAAGAAAAAAGAACATTAATATCAGAGGGCTACCCTGTACCCTCAAAACTTCCACTGACCAAACAGGAAGAGAAAAACCTAAAGAAAATCAGACGTAAAATTAAAAATAAGGTATGGAAGGCTATGATCAATGAATTAAATTATCATTTATATGTATCTTTGAATATTTGGAACTATTAGTTAATGAACATAAGCATACATTGTAACTAATATCTTAAACACACACTGTGACAGTGTCAAGCAAAGTATACATTGTAACTAATATCATAAACACACACTGTGACAGTGTCAAGCAAAGTATACATTGTAACTAATATCATAAACACACACACTGTGACAGTGTCAAGCAAAGTATACATTGTAACTAATATCATAAACACACACTGTGACAGTGTCAAGCAAAGTATACATTGTAATTAATATCATAAACACACACTGTGACAGTGTCAAGCAAAGTATACATTGTAACTAATATCATAAACACAGCTATGACAGTGTCAAGCAAAGTATACATTGTAACTATTCACAACAAAAACAAAAAAGCAACAAACACATGCACTGTGACAATGTCAAACAAAATATACAATATAGCAATTGTCAAACAAAATTAACATTGTCATAAAGAAAAAATGTTATTGAAAGACATTAGTCAACAATGTCATAATAGAAGCAGAAATATATAAAATTTGTTCACCAATCAATCAATCAATCAATGCAAAAAGCAAAACTTTCAATTTTACTCCCTTACATGATTTTATTAGTTTGTATTTCTTTTATATACTAGGAACATACTATATGTATTATATAGTGTTAATGGGGAGATTAATAATAACATACACAATATTGCTAAAGGTTAAATTGATGTCAAAATCACTGAATATTCATATACTATTTGTAGATCTCAGCACAAGAAAGTAGAAGGAAAAAGAAAGAATATGTGGAAGCTTTGGAAAAAAGAGTGGAATCATTTTCACAGGAAAATAATGATCTGAAGAAAAAACTAGAAATGTTAGAGACAAATAATAGGTCTTTGATAGGTCAATTACATAAGTTACAGAATTTGGTGGGAAAAGTGACACGGACAACGAGTAGTGGAACAGGAACTGTGCTAATGGTTAGAAAATAATACCTAGGATTAAAAACTTTGAGAGGGATCAGCATTAAATGATAATCCCCCCTTGATTAGGATGAGCACAAGGATATACTGGACTTAAGACGAGGATATGGACCTTTTATTATTTATTTTATGAAATATTTGTGTCTACAAAAAATCTACGGTATCTTGATCTTGATCCCTCTCGGAGTTTCAGTTGAAAGGGTTAAAGTGCTTTATGCTTTATGTAAATAGACAATTGAAAATCAGAAACTGTGTACAAATATATGATATGATATTTGAATGAAAAAAAAGAAAGAAAGAAAGTCTATAATAGCAAAAAGGACCTAAATATGTACAGTCAACCCTGTATATAAAGGCCACTCAAGGGAACCTGAAAATGTGGCCTTTATGAGCAGTTTCCCTTAATATATACAAGTTAAAATTATATGCACTATTCATCAATGGGAAAAATGAGACTTCCCTTTATAGACAGTGATTTGTGATATAGAGGTGCCCTTTAAGGCAGGTTTGACTGTATATGAAATGAAATGGATGGACAAATTTTTGCCTGTTATTGTTTTGAGTTCCCCTATTGTGTAATGACAATTGTTGAATGGCCTAGAGAATTTGAATTGAACTTTGACATTGATCAGACACAGATTTTGATTTTCATCACTGGTTTCAAATAACGGAGTATGTTTCTAAATGTTTTTTTCTATAAAACACAAAACCATCGACCAAATGATCTATCATGGTCATGTGATTCGTCAAGCTGTTGTAACATGTGACTTGTGTTTTATAATCTGAATTTACAATATATAATACAAAGTATGTAGATTAAATGAAGTACAAAAAGGGGTTAAATTGGGGACCAAAATCTAATGTTGCAAAAGACATTTGGGAAAGGTATACATATACAAATTTATTTTTAAAACTTTAGGTTGTCCGTTGATGTGAAAAGAGAACATTGTGGCAACACATGTGTTACATTTTATAGTTTTGAAAGACAATAATTGTGATTAATCTTGACTAATGTTCGATGTGTTGGGATTTGAGCAATCTGGTGATTTACAGCCAGTTAAAAGACATTTTTATCTAACACAATATTTAGGAAAAACATATCAACATGTTATAATAGCACGAGTCAAATACTGTAACTGAATACAAGGGAAAACGTAATATGTATATGTAAACTTTAAATTTAATAGACCTTTTGCACATTCCTGATCGTTCTAAAATGATATGTTTCTGCATGAGTTATTTCCCTTACAATTGGCAAAATGGTCCCCTGTCTATCAAGAGCAATAGGAAAAGACAACAAATTTGACTTTGAACCTTGTTAAACAAAAATCAGAGGATAATCTTATAGCAAATAGAAAATCCACAATTGTTATAACAATAAAATTTTAATGTTTATTTTCATTGAACTTTGCATGAAAAGGGAACCTTTTGTCCACCTCAAAGGGAAAGAACTCATGTAAAACATAATTTTAGAATAATAAATGTGCAAATGGTCTATTGCTTAGAGGAAGCAGTTCTTTGGAGAATTAAATAAAATAGATATTAAATCAAAATTTAAATAGAATAGAAATTAAAACAAAATTTAAATAGAATAAAAATAAAAAAATTTGTAAAGTTTTTTTTGTTTTTTTTTACAGAATCTAATTTATTTAAGGGTTGTTGAAGTTTACATATACATATTTTAAGGAAATAATTAAATTTGATTGCATGTTCTAATCCAGGTTCTGGTTTTGTGTTTTGCTGTCTTTTTGGGAAATTGGACACCATCCTCGTTGAATATTGGGTATTCTACGAGCTCTAGCATGATGAATGGCGGGGCTTCTTTATTTTCCAATCCACGCCTGCTTCAGCCTGCTCCCAGGATGCGTCCCTCGGTGCAGAATGCCAAGGTTGATGCTTATTCTACGCCAAATAGTGAGTATTGGTGAAATGTTAGCACTTAGGAAATACCAACAAACCATTGTTGTATTTTTGTGACAATAAGCCCAATTCAAGATAATAGTATTATTTCTTCCTTCTGTGATTATCCGAATATATATAGTACATGTAGATGAATAGCAGTAATTTATTTTTGAAATATTTATTCTTTTAAGCATATCTCAGTAACGAAATGTCTTTTTTCAAGAAATGCTGTAAATTCTATTCAAAGGGATATCATTCTTGAAAGATTTTTTTTTTAACGATATTCATGAAATGGATTATGTTTAATACATTTAAACAAAGAATAGCAAGATGAAGAGTGTGTTGAACGTTGTATTCAATAAACTTTTTTCTTAAACTTTAAATTCATATCTTTTCAGTGAAATCAAGAGTCCTTTTGTCATTGGTAGAAGAATTTGAGGACCAGTGTTCACCATTTGGTCCGATAACACCAGGTGGATGTAAAGAATCTCTCGATGGCGACTCCGGCAAAACTTGTGAAAAAGGCGAAGAAGTATCGATCCCAACTCCTGACGACCAGACAACAAAAGTAGTTGAAGTCGTTACAGTGGATGCTAGAATCGGCCAGATTAATGCCACAGAGGACGAGAAATCTGCATCACAAGCAATCATGCATCCAGATATAGCGGCCTCCGCAGATTTCTTACAACAAAGAATTTCTAAAGCTGTTGAAGTTGAAACAGCCTAATTTAAGTGCTCCAGTTTTAGTTCTAGTAGAGTTTATTTTTTTTTTTTTTAGAGAAGTGCATTTCCTACATTTTAGTCATTATTTGAGGGTATATTAAGGAAATATTGTATGTTAATATCCTTTTGTTAATTGCAGCTATGTAGAGAGAAAAGTTTTGTGAATATTATTATCATTGTTAATGATTTGTTTTAATTATGTGGACCAATTTCTTTTTAATTAGGTCCGTCATTTACATATATTACAGATAAGTGGAAATTAAATCTGTCTCTTTTATAATCACTTTTTTTCTATCATTTTACAATTTTTTACTCCAGTTTTATTTTTTATTTTTAAGGAAAATATTGTGTAAAACTTAAAAAAAAAAAAAAAGAAAAGAAAAGGAAGTAGACTTACATAAGGACGAGGAATTTTTTTTTTCGTTGAAAAAATGAGAAATAGAATATATTTTAAGGGCATTTATTTAATGAATTATTAAATAGCGTGAATCGTGAATGTCATTTTAGAGGATCATTGAAAACCAAGAAATTGAGACAAGAAATTTGAAAAAATACAAAATATATATAAAAAAGAAAGGTCCACATAATTTACTAGATATTTTTTTGTTTTTGTTAAATTTCTCCAGTAGAGGAGAGGTTGATTTTGGGAACTTTTAGTTACATGTATATGGTATTTTAAAATTTAGGCGGTGCTGAAAAAAAGTAATTAAATAAGTTAGCATCTCAGGAGATTTGTTGAAAGAGGAAAATGAGATATTTTGTTTTAATTGAATTATTTATTTATTGTTATATTAAAGATTTGATTTATCTACTGTTTAATTGTTAAACTTTGATTATTTAAATTTTAATTAAATCGGGTCTTTTATGACAAATAGATGAATGTTATAATTGGTATTATTATTTAGTAGTAATCGCTGTGATAAAAAAAGTCAAAAATCATGACAATTTATTTGTTGATAATCTTGTTTGAAATAGGAAGAAAGAAAGCTGACCAATTTTGTTTTTATTTAAGACTTGTTACAAAAAGAAACTTTCTTTTCATTATTGTTAGGGATATATTTATTTCATTTTTGTTTCAAATAACATAAGTTTAATTATGTTACACTGTGTGTTTTAACATTTTGTGTAAAAATAAGAGTACTATAGTGCAGAACATTGTGTGAATGTTGGAATTGTAAAAGTTGAGTCAGAGTATGTATGGTATTGTGAATCATAAAGATTAAATATTTTATTCATTTATGAAAGAGCTTTTTCATTTATCATTTATTTTAAGTTGCAATATTTTTAATTTCATGCAAAGATATGCATGGAAATTGGCTAATGTCGGCAAGAGTGCATTTTTGAACATTGTGAAATGTTTTTTTTTGAAATTATATTTATAAAAAGCTATTTATGAGTCCATATATTTTAGACTGCCATATGCTAAAAATATCAGAAATTCATGTTTTGTTAGTCATAATTGTGCAGCATTTTCAAACAAAAAAATAATTTCTATGCAAATGATGATGTTATAATGAATATTCATCATATCCATAATTTGTGTGCATAATTATTTGTATAAAAAATAATTTATTTTGGTTTCATTATCATATTGTGACACTAGTCATTTGTAAATATTTTAAAAATGTCAAATTGGTTGTGGGTTTCAAACCATCATAAATCACCCGTCTAAAGAGAAAACAGCCAGTTGTAAATATTTGTTAGATTGCCATCATAATACACAGATAATCAAGATATTTATAGAAATATGCATGGTTTCTAACAAGTCTTTTAAAACGACTTGGATGAATATATTTGCTTAATATATTTATGACAAGTTTGTTGTTGCAAGGAGCTGTATTTTCTTAAGATCATTGTATCTTGAAATAAAACAATGGGCATTGAACTGTAACATTTAATCAGAAAATGCTGTATTTCATACATTGTAAAAGTTCAGGATGACAGTAGGCATGATTGTATATACAACATGTTAAAATTATATTATTATATCAAATAAAATAAAAAGCATACCTAAAAATATTTTTATTGTTTCATCATCGCAGAAGAAATAGAAGATTATAGTCAGTCAGTTCAAAACAATAGGTTTCAATATCCTCAATAATATGACTGATACTAACTTGAACTTGAGGAATTTATTTATGTATTTTAGCTCACTTGGTCCAAACAACCAAGAATGAGAATTAGGGTTAGTGTTATCATGTTTAACTCCACTTTCAACAATATTTTAGCTATATTGCGACAGTCAGTTTTATTGGTGGAGGAAACCCAGAGTGTTCAGAAAAAACAGCCAACCTGTCGCAAGTCTCCGACAAACTTTATCACAATATTTCATCATACTGTATGCAAACAATTAACCTCCACTAACTTGTTTGTTATTTGTTATCTTATTTGGTAATAATATTCAATTTTTAGCTCACCTGACCCAAAGGGTCATGTGAGCTTTTGTCATCACTTTGCGTCCGTCGTCGTCGTCCGCGTCTGTAAACTTTTCATACTTTCTTCTTCTTCTTTGAAACCACTGAACTGATTTGGACCAAATTTGGCAGAAATGTTCATTGGGGGGTCCTCTACTAAATTTGTTATTTTGGTGCAGATCGGAAATCCAACATGGCCGCCAGGGCCAATAATGTGTTCTGATTGGTTGAAACTTTGAAAATCTTCTCGTCAGAAACTACTCAGCCGATGGAATTGTAACATTATAGAAATGATGACTGGATGGTCCTCTACTAAATTTATGAATTTTGTGCTGATCGCATATCCAAGATGGCCGCCATGAGTCGACTTAGTTTTAACATAGAACCCTATGGGAAAAATGTTTAAAATATTTTTCCTCTGAAAGCAGTAAGTCAATTTAAAGCAAACATGACATGAATGGTCCTTAGGTGGTCAACTTTCAAATTAATGTCATGTGACCCCGACCTTCATCCAAGATGGCCGCCATCAGCGAACATAGTTTTAACATAGGACCCTATGGAAATTTTTTTTTTAAATGTTGTCCTCTGAAACCAGTAAGTCAATTTAAAGCAAACATGGCATGAATGGTCCTTAGGTGGTCAACTTTCAAAATAATGTCCTCCATCCAAGATAGCCGTCATCAGTAAACATAGTTTTAACATAGGACCCTATGGGAAAAATGTTTTAAATTTTTTTTCCTCTGAAACCAGTAAGCCAATTTAAATCAACCATGGCATGAATGGTCCTTAGGTGGTAAACTTTTAAAATTATGTCCTGTGACCCCGACCTCCATCCAAGATGGC
>MJUT01031499.1:1761998-1788610 GCA_002080005.1 Gigantidas platifrons
GACCTCCATCCAAGATGGCCACCATCAGCGGACCATTGGACTGTATGGGAATTTCATTGAAAAACCTTTTTGTGAGAAACTACTCAACAAATTGAATATTTTGCATTATATGAATGTTACTTGGATGGTTCTACACCTGATCTATTATTTTGGTGCAGATTGGAAATTCAAGGTGACCTCCATTGACGGATGAAGTTTAACATACCGGTAGGTCCTTTACCAGAATTGTAATTTTGGTGCTGATCGGTAATTAAACATGGCTGCCAGGGGTAGATAATGTTTTCTGATTCGTCAATCTTTAAAAATCTTCTGGTCAGAAACTACTGATTCAATTGAATTTGTTTTCTGGTGTGAATGATCTATGGATGGTCCTCTACCTAAATTGTAAATTTGGTTCCGATTGGAAATTCAATATGGCTGCCATAGACGAACAAAGTTTAACATAGAAGCCTACAAGACCCAATGGGAATTTGTACTGAGTTGTTCTTCTCAGAAAGTACCAAGCCAGTTGACTTGATTTGTTCTATGCTGCTCCTATCTGCAAACAGAAAGACTTGAAAAATATGCTTGTTGATAACCTTCTTCAAGAATTAAAACTTAAGCAGCCTAATATACTTACCATGGGAGATTTTAATTTTGACTTTAGGTTTTCAGAATTTATGGAGCACACATTCAATAGTAAGCAAATTGTGTCTTAAGTCGCAAGAAAATATGAATCTTTGTTAGACTTCACGTTCCTAAGGATTTACCTTGCCAATTATTACCAGGTGAGCGATGACAGGCTCTCCAGAGCCTCTAGTTTCTGGTTGTGGACCATTCTGTCTACTATTACTTGTGACACACGGAGCGGCAAGTTATGTTGTGTTGTTTCGATTTTTCTATGAACCTCCGAATCTCTCCCTGTATGACTCGTGCATGCTGCTAGGATTTCCACATTGGCTTGGCATTTTCAACTGCTTCATTTCACCAGACCAAGACCCGAAGGAACAATCAATGATCGACAGTCAAGGGCAAAAGACAAACCCGTGAAACAGAACCGAACAACAACCAACAAAGACAGACAAAACACAAATACACACGAACAGCACGGACCCCAATGGAATGGGAGTGATTTGATTTGATTTAGATTTTTGGTGTTTTAACGACACTTTCAACAATATTTCAGCTATATCATGGCGACCAGTTTTAGTGGTGGAGGAAGCCAGAGTACCCGGAGAGAACCACCGACCATGGGCAAGCAACTGGTAAACTTTATCACTTGCGACTCCGAGTCGAGTGCATCCTTTTTTATAATTTACAAATCCGGGTCGCAAACCCATGTTGTATTGGTGATAGGCTTGTATGAGTTGTTAGATCCAACGACCTAACTCATTGAGCCACCCGGGCCCCCTGGAATGGGAGTGAACTCTGGTGCTCCGTAGGAGTAAGCAGTTCCTGTGTATTGCAATACACCTGTTTTGTTATCCATGTCCAGTAGTAGTCAAAGCCGATGAATCTACAACAACTTCAGGTCAGTTGCAATCTGGGTAACATACATCTCGTAACTTTCAACAACATAGATCTATGTTGTTTAAAGTTACGAGATGTATGTTACCCTGTGCAACATAAGCCTGGTTTAGCAATTTTTGCATGGGGGCGCCCCTGAAATTGGAAACAAAATATGATTTTCTTGCGTAAAATCGTGATTTTTCACACGAAATACCCCAAAAAAATTCGCGTCTCCCTCCGCTCGGCGCGATTATTTTAAATGCCCCCCCCCCCCAACTTCAAATGCTGGATCCGCCCCTGTTCTGTGTCAATCGACAAGCTCTATCAAGGAAATTGTGGTAGTCAATACCACAAACTGTTGTGTAACCTACGAGTTGTGAAACGTAAATACCATACACTGGCGTGGCTTGGATGTTGCTATTTAGGAAGGGAAAGTTGACAATTTGAAACCACATTACAGGGGTTATTTAAAGGGATATTAAAGCTCATTTCGGTATTTTTTTGTATCTCGTGAAAACTTGCAATTGGTTCAATAAATGATATTTATGAAACATTAACCCGATTTTTATCAAAGAAACTTTGTAAACGTGACATAATTCGTTGATAATTCTGCCATATATTGTGGTCTTTGCCTTGAATTGAATTTTTGCTTCCTGGACAAAAAATCATTTCGACCCTTTTAAATGATATTTTAACGATATTAGGGATTATATGGGCGTGCAAAGTATTTTTGGATTGTTTTTACAATTAAATTGAAAAGAAACACCCTTCGTCACGAGTTGAACAAATATATGGTAAAACGAGTTTTAATATCCCTTTAAGTTGTAGGAAATAATACGAAAAACCTGAAATCGGAACATATTGGACCACAGTCGCTTGAATTTCAATGATTTAAATAAAGGAAGAGTAAAACAAAATTTGTATATATATATGGTATATATTTTGTTTACTCTTCCTTTATTTAAATCATTGAAATTCAAGCGACTGTGATTGGACAACGTTTATGGAGAGTGCCACTCGGCATGTACGTAAAAGATTCCAACTGTAGTATTCTATTTTTTTTTTTTGTTGTTGTCAAAATGGCGGTGTTAGTGAACACACTGAATCTTGCTCTCCTAATAATTGGATTTTTATCACGTTTAACACCAAGTGATATACCAGAAACTATCCTAAGGAGAGAAAGGCCTGAAAACCTAGGCTATTATGCTAGCACAGTCATAACAAATATTGGCAACAACAACTATGCCATAGAAAAACTTTTCCCTACCAACGTAAACACGATCGAAAATGGCCACCCGATGAAAACAATCTCTGTAGACCGAAGAGTAAAGAATCAAACAAATGCTATCTTGTTTTTATACATACTTTTGAGCGGGGACGTACATCAAAACCCAGGGCCTCTGAAATTTCCATGTATAAATTGCAGAAAGCCAGTTAAAAGTAACCAGAGAGGCATACAGTGCGACTTCTGTGACCTTTGGGTCCACTTGAAATGTTCGCCCCTTACAATCCAACAATATGACAAACTTTCTACAAGTGATGATGAATACTTTTGTGAAAACTGCAATGATCGCTTGCCAAATTTCAGCGACTCGTATTTTGAGTTTTTAAGTTGACGATCAGTCGAACGCACCCCTAGATATAAATACTTCCGGTGTAAACAAAAACATATTTCAACAGCTGAGAGACTCGAGAAGTAAGCACCCTGGAAACTTTATAGCTGCTTACATCAACATAAATAGCTTGAGGTATAAATTTAATGAAATACAAGAACTTCTAGACGATAAAGTTGTAGATCTGTTATATATAGCAGAGACGAAACTTGATGAGATGTTTAACGATAGTTTATTTATAGTTGAGGGTTATAAACTTTTTAGACGGGACCGAACACGATCTGGAGGTGGTATACTAGCCCTTATAAATAGTGACATTCCATCCAGTAGACAACCACATTTCGAATCAAAAGATCTAGAAAACATTTGTATTGAGGTACATGTCAACGACAGAAAATGGCTAGTTATGGGAGTTTATAAACCACCATCAGTGTCTGATAACTTTTTTACTGATAAATTCTCAAACAATTTAGATCAATGCTTAGTAAAATATGGAAATTATCTTATCCTTGGAGATTTAAATTTTGACTTGTTACATGAAACCAAATGTAAAACACTTAATGATATATGTGAGATTTTTGATTTGTCACAGCTTGTAAAAGATCCTACCTGTTTTATGAAAAACTGCAAACCATCACTAGTAGATGTTGTTCTCACAAATAATAGTTCACTTTGTTTTAACACCCATAACATCCCTACTGGCATAAGTGATTGTCATAACCTTATATCTACTACTATAAAGGGTAATTTACCAGGTGAGCAAAGAAAACCTGTATCATATAGAAGTTATAGAAATTTTGATCTTGAGGTATTTAACCATGATATTGGTAAAATAAATATTCCTGATTTGACAAATGTAACAACTGAACAGCAAGTAAATGACGCATACATGAGCTACGAACATCAGGTAATAAATACCTTGAATAAACATGCACCCATTAAGTCTAGAACACACAGAAAAAAACCACTGCCATGTATGAACGGTGAACTAAGAAAAGAAATTTACCGCAAACATATGCTGTATACAAATTATACCAAGCAAAGAAACAGTAAGACTTGGGATAAATACCGTAAACAAAGAAACTTTGTAAACAAATTAAAAAAAGACTCTATGAAAACCTACTTCCTAGAGAGGTGCACAGGAGGAGCAAAATCTGGTGATTTCTGGAAATGTGTAAAGCCATTCCTATCTAAAAAATGTAAAAGTGGTGAGCAAAAAATAGTACTTGCTGAAGATAACAAAATAATAAATGACACAAAACAGGTAGCTGACACTTTTAACACCTTTTTTTCAACAGTAGCAGATACCATCGGAAATGATGTCACATATGAAAAAGAAAAACATCCGAGTATCATACAAATTGAAAAACATCGAGACCAAGAACTAAGTTTTGAATTTGAAAAAGTAACATCAATCAAAATTGACAAGATCATGAGTAAAATAAATATTAAAAAGGCCACTGGTGTTGATGGAATCCCAGCCAAAATAGTAAAGCTTAGTAAGTCTATCATGGGACCTCAAATTACTACCCTTATAAATACAACGATTGAATCTGGGGTATTCCCTGACAGACTGAAAGAAGCACAAGTCACCCCAATATACAAGAAAAGTGATGCACTTCAAAAATCAAACTATAGACCTGTAAGTGTATTATCAATTATCTCAAAAATATATGAAAAAGTACTAGAGATACAACTTGTTGATTTTTTTGACAAAATATTTAACCCCTATTTATGTGCATTCCGCCAGGGACATGGATGCCAGACCACTCTGATAAGACTACTGGAAGACTGGAGAGAGGCCCTAGATAAAAATCACTATTTGGCTGCAGTACTAATGGACCTCTCAAAGGCATTTGACTGCCTTCCACATGAAATTCTATTAGATAAATTGCTCTCATACGGTATTAACTCGCATTCGGTTTCCTTACTTAAATCATATCTCACAGGTAGAAAACAACAAATTAAACTTGGAAGTATTCTTGGCAGCTGGGCAGGCATTCATAAAGGGGTGTCTCAAGGCTCGATATTGGGGCCCATACTTTTCAATGTATTTTTAAATGATATATTCTATTTTATTAAACATGGTTCACTATATAATTATGCGGACGACAATACTTTGTCTTTTTCAAGTCCAGACTATGACATACTCATCTCAACTCTTGAAATGGAGTCAAATCAGTTGATAGAATGGTTTAAACAAAATAAAATGCAGGCAAATCCTGACAAATTTCAGGTAATAGCGGTTGGGAAAAAAACTTTTGACATGAACCCAACAATTGAAGTTCAAAATTCAAAATTAACTTGTGAAAAGGTTGTCAAATTGTTGGGTATCGAACTCGACTATCAACTGAAATTTGATGTCCATATAGGTAACATATGTAGAAAGGCAGCTCGGCAACTCTGTATTCTAAAACGTTTGAGTCCATTTCTGTCCAGGCTTAATAAAATCACAATATTTCATACTTTTATCCTAAGTAACTTTAATTTCTGCCCTTTGGCATGGCACTTTTGTTCGGAAACAAACAGTAAAAAATTAGAGAAAGTGCAGGAACGAGCACTTCGCTTCGTTTACGAAGATTATACCTCATCATATTTGGATTTATTACAGAGAGCCAAGATGCCTACTCTACACATACGTCGACTCCGAACCATGGCACTAGAAACTTTTAAAATCCTAAATAACATAGCTCCATCCTGCTTTAAAAATCTTGTCAGAAAAAAACAATCAAATTACTCTTTCAGGTACAGCAACATTTTGGATATCCCACGGGCAAGAACCTCTTCTTTTGGCAAAAATTCATTTCGCTATGCAGCTCCTACTCTATGGAATAGCCTGCCTGAGCATTTCAGGACTGATAACAGTTTTTCCCAATTTAAAAGCTTGATTCAGTCCTGGAATGGCTCAGAATGTAGATGTAGTGCATGCTAGTAGATAGAAATTTCTGTTTTCCATCATTATGTTATATTTTTTTAGCTTGTACTTTTATTTTGCATTTTTATACTGCCTACAACATGCTTTTTTATATTTTTAGTTGCTTATGTGTATCACTCTGCATGCCTTTTGCTTTTTTATGTACAGTATGTGTATGTGTGTTTATTGTTTTATTACATATATTCGGTAAAAAGCTCATTAGAGCTTATGTTTTTATTTGTTATTACCATGCCGAATCAAAATAAAGTTTTCTATGTCTATGTCTATGTCTATAGAGTGGACTCATTGGGGCCGCTACAGATATCTAAATTCTTAGTCCCTTGCCCAACACTCCATCTTTTCCAGTAGCAGTCAACATTCGTTTACCCGTTTTCCGGTCGGTTTGTTTTATCTTGTTCAATTTGATTTTATTGATTTAACTTGTTTTCGTCCTGGTTATTCATGAAATATTTAGCGAATGAACGTTAAACATACAAAAAATTGAACAATGACTCAATCTGGGACTATTATACTATCAAATTATTTTAAAATTATTGTCATTCTTAATCATTTCAACCGAAACTTGTTTGTATTACTCGTAAACTTTGAGTACTCATTTCTCACAAGTTTGGAAAGGTATTTAATATAATCAACTAAATTTTCTACTCGATTCATATCGCAATTAAAGTACACAGGTTATGCAACATTGTATTCATGGAGCTAGAAAATTCCACAGGCATTTGACCGATGGACCTTAATTTCCCCGTGTTTGCCACGGGGGTACGTATTTTCAGGGCTAGTAACGATGTAGGGCTTCTATTTAATTGTGGGTTCTGGGTTCACACGAATACTATAGAAAAATACACAAGGTAAGAAACAAAATCACTGAAAATGGCGGAGTTCTACTAAATTTCTTATTATTGTCGATTTCCCTGATTTCTGAAAAATAAACGGATGGAATGCACTAATCTTGTGGACCCCCATCAGCTGTTGTGCCACTGGTTTACTCTCATATTCGTACTAATTTGCATATATACCCCCGACTATCTGTTCCCAAGACAGATTGTCAACGAACACGGAGGTCGACCAGTTATTTTCTATTACGCGGCACGCGATTGGTCAAGGCAAATTTCCGGAAAAGAATTGACCAATCGCGTGCCGCGTAACAGAAAATAAGTCTACCTCCGGGTTTGTGGACAATTTTGTTTCTTACCTTGTGTATTTTTCTATAGTATTCGTGTGGACCCAGGACCCACAATTAAATAGAAGCCCTACATCGTTACTGGCCCTGAAAATACGTACACCCGTGGCAAACACGGGGAAAGTAAGGTCCATCGGTCAAATACCTGTGGAAAATCCCGTATGTGTGGAATGGAAGTATGTAAATTATATGAAAAATATTTTCCAGTCAATAGGATTAGACCATATTACTACTATGGAAATTTTAATACAAATATATTTTGAAAACATTTCGGTAAAGCAGTTCAAGATAAGGAATTATCTAGGAGACTGGGAATGAGCTGTCTATCAAACTATTACACATTTAATATTCCACCAGGGAATCAAGCATATTTATCGTAATATGCAGTATAAATGATTGCAGGGCCTCTCGACTGAAGTTCTTAACGGGAACCAATTAATTGCCCTTGGATGAACGTCTTTTTAAAATTAATCTCCGTGAAAGTTCTTAGTGTAATATATGCGATGACGATATGGCCGAAGACTTGCACCATTTCTTATTTGAATGCAAAATCTTAAGAGATATCAGACAAGAACTATTCGAAGAGATGGTAACAGCAATCAAATCGTTTTATCCGGATCTCACGTTTTCAGAGCTACCGCCATTTCAAAGGCTGCAGTTCTTGATCGGAGACTTTTGTCTTAGTTTCAACAGTGAGCTTTGTTTCTTGCTTGACCAGTTCAGTGAAAAACTGTTATGTAAAATGATGAAAGAGCGAGCTATTTTAATTAACTCGCTTAATATTGTGTTTCTTTTATTTTATATGTCATTCTTATATTTTACTTATAATTAAGTGCAATTAAAATAATGTGATACATTGTATATAGGTTGTTTTAATGAAGAATGATGTAATTGTTTCCTTGACAATATGTTATGACTTTTATCACAATTACTTTTGATATGGGTTTTTTTTTGTTCTTCTTGAAAATGTTCGTGTATGATTTATGCTCATTTTAATATAGTTGTTTATTTATGTTTATTAGACACAAACAGTGGCACCCCGCTGATGTCTGTCCCCTTTGTAAGGGGATAGTTTCCGAATAAACAATATATATTATGTCCTCCAGTGGCTGTTGAATAACGAACTCAGTCAAACTTTCCTGTATAATCTCTTGGTCTTATATTCCAAGCAATACTTAGACAAATCTTGAAAGACTATCATTTTAGTTCTTTATCCTTCTATATTTTAATGTTGGCATTTTCAGCCTTTATGGAAATTCGAGCGTTTGTAGGATGAGAATAAAATTTGTTGTCCTTCTCACAGGCATTTGACCGATGGACCTTAATTTCCCCGTGTTTGCCACGGGGGTACATATTTTCAGGGCTAGTAACGAAGTAGGGCCTCTATTTAATTGTGGGTCCTGGGTCCACACGAATACTAGAAAAATACACAAGGTAAGAAACAAAATTGTCCACAAACCAGGAGGTCGACTTATTTTCTGTTACGCGGCACGCGAATGGTATTCTTTTCCGGAAAATTGCCTTGACCAATCGCGTGCCGCGTAATAGAAAATAAGTGGTCGACCTCCGTGTTCGTTGACATTCTGTCTTGGGAACAGATAGTCGGGTATATATGCAAATTAGTACGAATATGAGAGTAAACCAGTGGCACAACAGCTGACGGGGGTCCACAAGGTTAGTGCATTCCATCCGTTTATTTTTCAGAAATCAGGGAAATCGAAAATAATAAGAAAATTAGCAGTAAGCCGCCATTTTCAGTGATTTTGTTTCTTACCTTGTGTATTTTTCTAGTATTCTGTTCTGTTCTGTTCAGGAAAGTCCACCCTATATGAAGGGTCATCGTCAATTATAGCTGTCGTACGCGTTATGTTTAAAACCAATACAATTAAAAGTTAAACTATTTGGTTTAAAAGGTAAAATAAACTATAACGTGTATTTACACTGTACATGGATGAACTGGCATGGATCAAAAATATTCAATCTTAAAAGTCCTAGATTTATTAAAAAGATAAAAATCATTATAAAACGGTATCTTAACATTTAAAAATAACGTTTTCCTCACTGGTCTGAGAGTTTCATTTATATAAAAATATAAAATATATAAAATATATAATACATAAAATATATAAACATGACTGACAGCAACCTTTTACTCTAAAAGCAGTTCTGCTCTTTTAACATGCAGAGCATAAATCAGATCTCTGCAGATCGTGTCTACATATTTCCGGTATTGAGAATCAATCAGATTACTTGCACTGCAGTCAATTATCAGTTGAAGCAAGTTCTTTTCGTGTGGACCCAGGACCAACAATTAAATAGAGGCCCTACATCGTTACTAGCCCTGAAAATATGTACCCCCGTGGCAAACACGGGGAAATTAAGGTCCATCCTTCTTTGTATACAATGTATTACTCTCTATAGTTTTCGAATGGTGTAAGGGCCGTCGTGGTCGTGATCATATGGTAGTTAGATTTAGTACTACCTATGCAATCACTGCCTATCACCAATAACTTCGCGAGTTCAAATCCTGTTCATATACTTGGAATTGCGTTGGTATAGATCAGCAGGGGCATACCGGTATAATTAAATTGTTTTATATGTCTCCGAGACAAGTAAACATTCTACTAGCCAGTAACATTATAGTATTTGCTTTGTTAACTTGCTACTGGGTATGTAAAAAGTTAAGTATTGATCCGCACCAACTCTCGAATATTGATCATGATTTCTCCGTAATACTACAGGTCCATTCTAAAAGGTTGCCGGTCAGAAATTTGTATCCATATATCTTCTTCTTCCAATACAGTGCCCCCCTCCAAGAGGGTGTGCCAGGGGTAGAATAGGCACTAGGTTTCTTCGTCCTAGAGGCACTAGTTCTCTAAAAGGGGTCAACCCCGCGGGAACCCCGGAGAATAGAAATGGGACCGAGAGCTTCCTCGGCTTGAAGGGGCTTCCTTCGGTTGTGCGGGATGTATAAATTGACAACCAACCCGTCCTTCGGATGAGACGTAAATAAAACCGATGTCCCGTGTTGAGAGATTGCCACCCACTTCGCACGTTAAAGAACCCAGTGTAACAGCTCATTATGAGCATTATGCTCATGATGAGTGGTCCATCGGAGACCTGTTGTACTGTCAAAATTATCCGTCCCTACCCATCACATTTCCTTTTTTCGAGTCCCGTGGCGTTTAAATTATTCTCGTCCTGAATATAGCTGAAAAATTGCTTGCTGGACGGTAAACATCAATCAATCAATCAATCAATCAATCAATCAATCAATCAATCAATCAATCAATCAATCAACCAATACAGTGCAATCCTCTAATTGAGTATTATCGCACGATTGCCCATACTGGGTGTGACAACAAAACAGTTCAGTGCAAGTTAAAAACAGTATGATGGTGCGATTAAGGGAGGCTGCAGCTCAATACCCTCTGCTTGAAAGCATCTATGGAGGTATTATCCACTAATGGTTGTGGAAGGCTGTTCCATATTCTTATGAGGGGCCCGGATGGCTCAATGAGTTATGTCGCTGGATCTAACAACTCATACAAGCCTATCACCAATACGGCGTGGGTTCGCGCCCGGCTTTGTAAATTACAAAAAGGGTGCACTCAACTCGCAACCGCAAGTGATAAAGTTTACCAGTTGCTTGCCCATGGTCGGTGGTTCTCTCCGGCTTCCTCCACCACTAAAACTGGTCGCCATGATATAGCTGAAATATTGTTGAAAGTGGCGTTAAACACCAAAAATCAAATCAATCAATCATATTGTTATGCTGTCTGGAAAGAAGGAGTGCCTGTAGGTTAAATTTATGGTGTATGGGACAAGAATTCGGGCTATATGACCTCTAACTAGATGATATTGTATGCGGTTCAAGCGGTGGTATTGCTACGAGGCCATTTACAATTCTGTACATCATAACAGCTTTACATCTTGTCCTTCTCTCGACAATAGTGTATTTAGCATAGTTGTTACGCTACTGGTCGATAGTCGTTCATTACAAACCGGGCTGATCGTCTTTTTACACTTTCTAATTTTTGGATGTTAACGTTAGTAAATGGATCCCAAACTGTGCATGCGTACTCAAGCAATGGTCTTACTAGCGTTGTGTAGCATACAGCCTTTGTTCTTTGTGGACAGTGTTGCAGATTTCTTTGAATAAAGGCCTTGGTTGAGTTGACCTTTTTACTAATGCTTTCGATATGGGTGTTCCAGTTGATGATTTGTGGATTGTTACGCCTAAATATTTTGCAGAGTCTACTAATTTCAGTTTATGACCATGTATGTCATAGCTTGTGGGAGATGGTTTACGTTTGTTGGTAACATGTAGAAGCTGGCATTTACTAGGATGAAACTCCATTTGCCAGTCAGAATCCCATCTGAGTAAGTTGTTCATATCTTCCTGTAGTAGTTTTGATTCAGCTTCATTCTGGATCTGTCTGTATAACACTCAGTCATCTGCAAATAGACGAACTGTAGATGAATGTACATAGTCCGGGAGGTCATTTATAAACAGGAGGAACATGAGTGATCCAAGTACACTGCCCTGAGAAACTCTTGACAGATGCAGTGTGTGATGATTTCCCGTCCACGATTATTCTCTTATTTTTGGAGCTTAGAAAGTCCCTAATCCACCAAAGAGTCGACCCAATAATGCCAAAGTACTCAGCTTTGTAAACTAGTCTCTCACGGGGGGCCTTATCAAATGCCTTCGAAAGGTCAAGCGAGATAAGGTCAATTTGTTCACCAAGATCTATACCCTTTGCCAAGTCTTGAATTGCGAGGATCAGTTGCCCAGACCCGCAAGAACAGTTCCTTCTAAATCCATGTTGAGCGTCGTTTAGGATTCCGTGGGTTTCAAAGTGCTTAGCTACACTGATGCACATTATATGCTCCAATATCTCACATGTGACCAGTCAATGAAATTGGGCGGTAGTTGGAGGCATGTGATTTATTTCCTTTCTTGAAGATTGGTACAACAAAGCCGCTTCTGTCCAATTTTGTGATATTGTGCCTTGATTGACGGATGCTTGGAAAAATGTTGTGAAGGTTTCAGCCAGGTATGGTGCAAGCTCTTTGAGAAGTATTGTTGGAATCTCATCTGGACCAGCTGCTTTATGGTATGTATTACTTAATAGCAATAATTTCAGGACACCATTTTGAGTAATATGAATATTCAGTGTCCATGCGTGGGTGTGTACTCTGCCCTTTAGCTGGAATGGTTTGAATATCCTCATAGCTGGTGAAAACGGAGGGGAAATGGCAGTTTAAGATATTAGCCTTTTTTTGTTGCTCCCCGAGTATGTATTAAGACCATCACTAGTATCTTTAAGATATATGACAAGAAATTATTCCACATGGTAATAAGCAAAATGTTTTTATAACTGGCTACAAAAAAAGGTTTCAACATAGCAGAGTAGTTACATAAAAAGTATAAAGAATCTTTCTTTATAAAATGGTAACAAAACAGTTACAAAAAAATCTCTCTTAGTTCTTAAATTTCAGTATCCATTCCGTTGTAATTGGGTACAAAAACATGTGAAATGAAAAAGATAGACTAAATCCTTTCCATATTTACTTGAACCACAGTATGTCTATCCAGATTATATGCTTCCATCAAAGCGCTTTGATGGAACAGGAAGAACGACAATGTTTAAAGTCACAATCACGATAAGTTATCATGCGCTGCGATTAATAATTGCTTTTGTTGAATTTGTTTTACCGTGACGATTTTTTGTCTCTCGAGTTAATGCCCTTGGAAAGCACTTCCTGGAAATAAAAAATGCAGAATCGATGATGAATTTTCAATGTAAAATGTCATTCTGGTTAACCATTGCCTATGCAATTACGTTCATTTCAATAACAGAGGTATGAATATAATGAAAGTAGATATATGAAACACCTTAAACGATAAGAAAGCGGGAGACACCCTTACATGACATATTTTTTGGTTAATCTTAACATATTGATCATGATCTAAAATGACCCTGGATTTGACCTGAAAAAAGCCAATGCCATACAACATCCATAACTTTAAAGGATAACAGTATTATATATATAATATGTGTGTATTTTTAATATATTTCAATACAAATTGGTTAGAAAATTGACATGATATTTGCTAGTTGTAATAATAAAACCCTAAATGCTCGCTTACTCGCAAGGATTTTAACGGGATACCATTACACGTAATGGAGCAGCCGCAGAGATTTTTTGTGCTCACTTACATAGTTTCTGACATCTGCATTTATCAATAATAAGACATAACCTTTCCTTTTGTCCACTATTATAACAAGTTTTTATTACCTACCAGTATTTTAGAATGTAATTCCCACAAAATAATTTTTTTTTTACCAACTACATTTTGAATTTCGTCGTTTATGGTCATTTTCCGGTCAATACCTCACTGTGGTATTTTTTGGATGCCATATTTGGCGATTTGAGGCGTGAATGTTTACATCAGCTGTAGTAAATATACTAAATATTGTAGTAGAAATACCATATTTACATACCTGTTAACCTCAGAGATTGTGTATGTGGGAGATCTCCCACATTCCAACTATTTAATGTGGGAGATTTTGCGTGACGAACTTTTTCACACTAAATTTTTTAGATTAAAGCAAACAAAATTTACTGTACAACTTTTATTGTTGTTGCTGAGCAACATTACTTCAAACCACTTTGGTAGGACAATACAGCTTGTTTTGCTGATCTTAGAACAGAGTCACTTGGTTCGTACTCACAACACATCAGCATGTCTTTTAATATCATATACACCACCATGGCTGACACTAATATTTGTAGAACAAAGTTTGCAAAATGCCATATCATTCCCTAAAGAAGTAGGCTGCACCCAATCGTATAATTTTGTCCAGTCCTCCAAGAATTTGCAATAATGTTTCTTTTTCTTTGAAGAAGGGGTGCTAGGTCCTGAATTCCAACGTCTCCTTGATTGTGACATAGTTGAACAGTATTTTTTTTAAAGTTTTTTTCGTATTTAAGTAAGTAATTGAACGATACTCGCCTTCAAATTTTCTTTTTTCACAACTTTGATTCGTGTAGTTATCCACTCGATATTGTAAACAACTTACATTATCGGCGTTTCTAGTAAAAACCGAGAGAATTCCGAGTAACAATCGGCTGATTCACGCAAATGTTTTAATGACCCAGCTGATAAAAACAACAAAAATGGCGTCCAACTTTTCGATTTTAATCAAATTTATGGTCGCGGGAGATAATGTGGGAGAAGTATTTCAAAGCGGGAGTTTTTAGTCTCCCGCACGGGAGGCACATTCTTTGTGGGAGTCTCCCACGAAATGCGGGAGGGTTAACAGGTATGTATTTAGAAAAGCTCCACCTTCCGTAGTTTCCGGTTATGGCGAACGATAGATAAATTTAAACTTGTTTGTTGTTACTTTTGAAAAGCATACATTTTTCAGCCAAACCGATTTAACAAGGACTGGTATCATCAGTAATAGTTATAATGAAATGTTTGAAGCATAAATAGTGAATTTTTATGTTCAACTGCAATATATTTCTTTGCTCCATTGTGACGAATGGCTTCGCTTTGTAGCTCCGCAGAGACCCAAGTTTGTCACAGGACCTACATTATTGCAGCTAGATATTTGCCACAACCACATTTTTGTGCAGTCTAATCTGTGTGTGCACAGTCGCTTGAATTTCAATGATTTAAATAAAAAAAAAGAGTAAAAAAAATATAGTATATAGGGGAAGTTATGAAATGCTTTTTTGTGCCAAAATGTAAACAATCGTAATTAGGCTAAAATGGATGCAAAGTGATACGCTTCGTGGATATTTTTCTACACTGGACATGTTTTTTTATACATCTGTATTGCAAGAACCTTCATTCCGAGCATTTTACAAACGTATGGGCCATTTTTTCACTGACGTTCAGCCTCTGACTTCGTTACCGTCGCCATGGTGGAACTATTCCGCACTGAATGAGAAATACTATTTCAAAGCATCTGTAAAATAATAAATTTAGCGGTAAGCACTTCAAATGAATATTAATCGATCAATTAGATCATTTGAGAAATTTAGAAAGCAATATTTGACTTTTCAATTTCACTTGTACAAATATAAGGGGAGACTCGAAATTAGAAATCTTTTCATTCAGTGTGGAATAGTTCCAGCATGGTGACTGTAAAGAAATGCATTTCATAACTTCCTCTATATACTATATATATATACTATATTTTTTGTACTCTTTTTTTTTATTTAAATCATTGAAATTCAAGCGACTGTGGTGTGTGTAACGATTACCTAACATTAACAATAGGTTCACGCCCAACTTTGTAAAATACTAAAAAGGGTGCACTCGACTCGCAGCCGCAAGTGATAAAGTTTACCATTTGCATGCCCATGGTCAGTGGTTGTCTCCGGGTACTCTGGCTTCTTCCACCACTAGAACTGGTCACCATGATATAGCTGAAAGTGGAGTTAAAACACCAAAAAATCAAATAAAATCAATCTCTGTAGGTAAGTTTCCACTTGCAACCATTCCGAAGGATGTTGAAAATGTATATGTTTTCACAAAGTTCTCTCCTTTGAATTAATATCGATATTTAGTCTTCTTGTTTCCGCCATTTACCAGACATTTAGGTTATCCAATTTAAGCATGGCAAAATACCTTTCCCATTTCCCCACTTAATAAGTTGGACATCAAAGTAAAATGCGTAACAGTTGTACATGTCCATCAATTAAAATTATTGAATGAATTTTGTTTGTTTGTTTTTTTTGTTTAAACACTAATTTTTGTCCACAGAAGCTTATGATATCATATTGTCACCCATTTTTTGACGGTTTGTCTCATGTGATAAAATCTGACGTTATATTGATCAATTCATAGATCAGAGATCATGGTATGATGCCGAGATAATGTAAAACAATGTCAAGAAATCTGAGCTTGAAATATTATTTTTAAAAGAAGTAACTGCAATATTATTACATGTATAGTTGATTTCAGGTTGAAAAAAACATACCATTTTAGGTGATTTGTCTTTGCCTTGAAACAGACTTCATTATTCAGAAAACTCATCGGTGCACTTCGATTTTCGTTTCATAGTTTAGACTACATTGTCATTAATGATGTAAATATTTATGTCATACCCATTGAGTAACAAGCGCTTCGTGTTTCATTTACCTTGACCGTCAAAAACTGGTGACTGTTTTGAAAGAATATTTGTTTTAATTTTGTAAATCAAACACAAATGATCAACATTTTCGTCATTTAATTTTATATACGATAAGATTGAATTAATTCAGTAAGGGAAGTTGGAATTTTGTAAAATGAAAAAAATTATACCCACTTCTGAAGTCTGAAGTCAACAAAACAATATTGCATCATGATTGTATTGATAAGGGCAGAAATGTAACATTGTGGTCGATGCAAAAAAAACCCCAGATTGTTTAACAAATATATGTTGTGGTATTTTATGATGTGTTAGCTTGCAAAACAATAAAACATAATAAAATTTGTAATTCATGTTGGAAATTGAACTCTCATCCTTACATGATCTCTAAGATGACCCGATACAGATCATAAAAATAAAACTACATTTGTACTTATTTATTTCCCTCAAATAACTTTGCATCTGATCGACCAGTAATTAATTACATGATTTTTACAGTCTTCGACACAGGAGACAAGCTTTGAAGACGAAAGATGTAAATGTGTTTGTCCAAAACTGAATGAGGTCAACTCCACACAAGATCGTACAGTGTACATCAGCGCAAATGTTAATCCTGATATGTGGTAAGTTGCAGTAAAGTATACATTTGTCTAAATATATCTAAGCTTATAAAATCATTGAAAACTCTTATTCATAATGGCTATTTTGACTCTTTGTGACAGCTTTATTGAAATATAGACATTCTGCATGTGCAATTAGTGCAATTAGTGCCTATCACCACTAAAGTTGTGACTTTGAACCCCATTCATGGCAAGGACATATAGGTGTACTTGATACTACATTATGTGATAAAGTTTGTCAATGACTTCTCACAGGTTGGTGGTTTTCTCTGGTTTCCTCCACCAATAAAACTGACTGCCACGATATAACTGAAATATTGTTGAAAGTGGCATTAAACACCATAAAACAAATCAACTTGTAATTAAATCACTACATTTATATTACATTCCACATATTACTATTTTTTATTTTATTTTTATGCTATTTGAACAAATTGCTGGTCTTCCATGAAGACCATTCGTTTCTTTAGATGTCTATGACTAATTGAAATTAAATCTGCTAGAAGTATCAGTTATGATTTGTATCTAGCATTGATAATGGAATTATTCAGATATTAGGATTGTATGTTGACAGTACTTACTACATTATATTCAAATTTTATCATATTTCAGTAACTGTGTACAGGTGGTAAAAGATGCAACACCAAAGCTTTGTGTCTTGTGTAAATGTCATTATGAAAGTAGAAACACAACAACAATAAAGGTTAGAACTTCCTTTTATATAATATAAATAGAATAATGGCAGTTATGAAGGTCGAGACAGACATTATTGCAAGTATAGCAGTGAGTCCGAATGGACAAGCTGTGATTTTAGTGATCATGTATGTCAAGACCTTCACAACAGAAGTTATTGGTTTTTTTTGTCAGTAATGTCATAATGACTTTGAGTTTACTGATAACTTTTCAATATCAGAGTCAGTTTGTTGATACGGATAACTTCACCCAGTGAAATCAAAGAAAAAATTGTGCAATTATCAATAATATCAAATATATAATATGATACTGGCAATTCTACAACACAGCATTGTAAAAACTTAAATGATTGTAAATACAGATGGTTTCACTACATAGAGATTGTGGATATAATCTTCAACTTGTTGAAGCCGGTCAGTATGTGGTAGAAGTAGAAGTAATTATAATTTGTATGTAATATATCCACCTTTATATCACACACTCACATGTACAATGTATATCTATTTATAGGTTGTTGTCATCTTCACCATATGTGTGGTAGCGTTGTTGTTTGTTTACATGTTATTCCTATTCTTATTGGATCACTTGGTGTCATGGCGACCATCATCATCATACCAACAACACGTTAGTGAGGAGGTGAATTTGGTAACCATTATGGCTTGGGGAAAGCCTGTTCTATTTATAAAAATGCATAAATATAAACAAGATTTTTTGTATTACTCTTAAAATTGAACCCATAGCTGCTGATGTAGAATTGATATTGATGTATATGGATGTTTAAATTCCTCTTAATCATATTGATAAATCAATTCCTGTAGATTTTTTTGCCAAAAAGATAGATTGATTTTTGGAACCAATCATTAAATAATTCACAGTCCTCACGATGAGCACAAGACAAGTCAAACTTTATTCAGACCAGTAAGTTTTTCATTTTTTTTCATAACTATTTAAAAAATAAATTCAAGAATTTGATTTGGACCAGTAAATTCAAATGTTCATTACGAGGACTGATTTGATGTTAGAACTTGTTTATAGTTGTGTATTTATTATTATTGATCATTATTTATAATATTTATTATGTTTATTATATGCATGCAATCCAACACAGACTAAACTAGATATAAAAACACAGTGAATGTCATTTGTGAAGCCACTATTAAAAGGTAAAAATATCTCCAGGAAATCTAGAACATCATAATCTCTATGGCTGTTACACTTGTTGTCATCCACCACTCCATGAGGGAGGGACATAGTAATGGTCTCCGTCCATCTGTGACAATTCTCTGAAACCGTCTTGACAGAATTTGTTCATGTATGGTAGGATTGTTAGTAATGACCTGTAGATGAGCCTGCTATGCCACCATTTTAGACAAAATTTATTGGAGTTATGGGACTTTCTTGACTATTTTATACATTGTGTAGCATAGTAAGATCTTGTGAACGCAACTCCTCTAAGATCGTTCAGCAGAATGTGTTCATATATGGTAGGATGTTTAGTCATGATATGTAGTTGAGTCTGCTACTATATTACACCTCTTTCTATTGGGGCAGGGGAAATATGGCTACGTGTAGCAATCTTGTTCCACCTTATCTTAAGGTGGTACCATACACTTCAGGTAAAATTTGATCTAGTCGTTTAATTTTCTTATTTTTGTTGGCAGTGTGTTTGAATATATCCACTGTAATAAATATCAAAATTTTAGCAAATTCCAAGCAACAGACTCAGTGCTATAAATTCACTAGCCACATAGCAGCTTTTCTCCCTGTGGTTTTGATCACCGAGATGCTTGAAATCTGCATACAAGCATTATATGATCAAAACGTTCAACTGATTTTAAAGAGTTATCTCCCTGTAGTGTTAGGTACAATGTACCACCTTAAGATGCCAGAATTAACCATACAACATGCTATAATTGTGATATTAATTCCTCACGACAAACAGTACCTGCAGTTGTGCATGTTGTTGTAACACATAAACCAATTTTAACCCCCCCACGCCCCCCCCATATTTTTAATTTCACCCCCCCATATAAAGTTATATGATATTAACACTACACTTTGATTTAACAATACAGTTTATTATGTTGTAATGATGTGTACAATGTGGTGATCTAATTTCTTTATCAGCACAGTGATGAACAGTGTATTGTACATTACAATGAGGATGAGGTAGGCCTGTAGATTAGATACAGTATATTACACGATATACTGTCAGAAAATTAGGTTTTTGCAAACGGCCAGAAATCCAGCATGTCTTAAAGAACTGGAGGGTGTTTTGGGTGATTTCTGTGTTTCGCTATCCCTAAATTTAAGTTTTTTTTTTCATATTTCAAAGATTTTTTTAATTTGTACAATGCACATGATGAAACCAGATATCTATCTGATATTGTTACTGTCTGAGGGAGGGTATGTCGGGTGATTTTGTAATTTATCTAAAGATGGTCTACAGCCATAAGTCGAATTCCATTATTTTTTGTTCAAAGTAAATACTTGTCAAATTTTATGTCTGTCTTCCTTTGTAATTTATCAACTGTTTACATAAATAGACATTTTTGTCTGTTTACACATGAATGGTACTAGTTTAATATATTTCTGATGATACATTTAATTGCAAATAAGTATTATTGGTCATTTTTTTCAATATATTTTTAACATGTCACCTGTTATACACATGTAACAAGTGTGTAATCATACTTGAAAAAATAGCCAATCAGAACACTGTATCAATAAATACTTTCTTCTGATTGGACAATTTTGGAGTAGGAGTACAAAAAGTATTATGACTTTAACACCAATTGTTTGCTGGTAATTTCCTGACAGTATATTCAGTATGTATAAGGTGTATAGTAGAGAGTGATCACATGTATTCTATACTTTCACTTTTTCCAACTAATAAATTCTACTAAAACATGTAGACAAGCTTTTCTGTATGGAAGTAGAATCCTATAATCAAAGACCTGGTTTACAGCATGTTATCATGTTTATCCCTATATACATGTATTTACCGTAATTGATCATGTATATTGGACATTAAAATATAATACACATCTTCTATGAGTCACTATTAGTATATAAACTTTCCAGTTTCATGTGTACAATACTTCCAATACTGACCCAAAAAAATCTAAGCAAACAATTTGTATTTTATATTATACAAACTTATTATAACATACTACTTTATTTTTGGACTCACCTGTTAGCAAAACACCTTAGACACCCAGGTAAGTAAACAATTATCTAAGGTTCCATTTTTACAATATGTCTATTACCCAGGGTTATTATACACAGTTGATTAGATACCTAACATAGATTTTGTAGTTTCCTTCTGTATTTCTATCGGATTAAAACTATTGATTACCATAGTTTTAGACAATATAAAATGAATGCACTAATATGAATGAAAAAAATAAAGTAAATATGTCTATGTAATAACATTAAACATGAATATTGATTTGCTATGTCGCCTGCATAGCAGAGTCGCATATTCAAAGCATTATCCGCCGTCATACACCATAGTCCACATTGGCAGCACACTTTTCTACCAAATCTACCAACATGATACAATGTATTTCAAATTGACTCACTGTTCTATGCCAAACATCCACATCAAGTTTTGCATATTATTATACTACTTACTGAATGACTGATAACTAATCTACTCTTTAGACTATAGTCATATACAGATATACAAACAAATATAAATATACAAATATATGCACTTAATATATGATATTCTGTGTTAAATCTTTCTTTTATTCTCCTAAAATATATATAAAACCATCACATGTAATTTCAGTATGTGTTGAAATAGACAACACATTAAAGAAATTGTAGTTCTTTCCACAAGAAATTGAATGACAAGTAACTTTATACACTTGTTAGCTGAGTTGTGATTTAGTCAAACTTGGCTATTTGTTTTTTGAACAGCGAGTTGGTTTTTGACCAGACATTGTCGACTTTTGGTTTCCGTACGTTATCTCAAATTTTAGTTGAGATGGCCAAAAACATGTCAAATTCGAATTAGAACCATTTGTTGTTTCCAAGTTATATCCCCTTAATTATGTGCAAAATGAATTTTGTTTTTATTTGTTTCTAAGCATTAAATCAAGTTCTATATATTGAATTGACTTGAAGTTCAAAAAAGAAGAAGAAGCTCTAGATGGTTGAAATACGGGTCTAATTCGATTTTGAGATATAAAACATTGTTTGTTTTCAAGTTAAGTAATTAATTTTACTAAAATAATGTTTTGTTGGTTTCGCATTAGCTTGGATTGACTTGAAAATTTTGTATCTAGTCAGCTGGAACCAGATTATAAAATACAGGTTAAATTTGCAAAATACACATGAAAGAAAATTTCATAAAAAAAAATTGAAAAAATGTTTTTTTTAGAAATGAAGGTTTTTCTCAAATTCATAATACTCATTAATTTTGCAAGAATAATTGGGGTGGAATTAAAATAAAACATGTTTTATATAACAAAAAATTTATTAGAATTGTCACCCATGTGCCATTATACGTGGGGATTTATGATTAATATAAGATGACGTTTCTCTTACTTAACAACAATAGCAATTTTGCTTGTGCATCCCTGATGCCATCTACATTTTGATTTCAAGCTGTAACCTGCTCATATTGGATTTATTACAGGCTTTTCTAGATCACTTGATCAAAAGGCAATTTGAACTTTTGTCATCACTTTGTGTCCATCATCTGTTTATTTTTCACATTTTAATCTTCTCCTCTGAAACTGCCAAGTAAAGTGAAACTTGGTAGGAGGCATTTATGGCAGGTCCTCTATAAAGATTGCTCATTTCGTCCCGATTTGTTAACAAACATGGTTGCCATAGGCAATTCTTGTTTCTGATTGGTCGATTTCTAAAAATCTTCTCCTCTGAAACTAGGAGGCACAAGTGAATTATTACTTTGTAGGAATGATGTATGGGAGATCCTGTACACAATTTTCATATTTCCTGTCGATCATACAACTAATATGGCCGCCATAGGCGGTTCTTGTTTGTGATTCATTGACCAAGTAAAAAATCTTCTCTAAAACCATTTGGCAAAATTAATTGGAATTTGGTGGGAAGCATCTATGGGTGGTTCTGTATAAGTTTCCTCAAAACCAAATTATAGGTGAGAGACACAGACTCAGCCCAATGAGCCTCTAGTTTTATATAAATTGTTGGAAATTCTTCTACTTCTTTGATCCAAAATTTTAGTTCACATCATGCCATTAGTCAGTGCTAAATTGTATACAATATTTTTGACCAATATACGTTATCAGTCTCGAGATGTTATATATCCTGTCTTAGAGTGCAGTAGTTTTGTTAAAAGGTGAGGCGTCAGCCGAACCTTTTAACAAAACCACTGCACTCTGAAACGGGATAGATAACATCTCGAGACTGATAACATTTTTATCTGAATGTTCCAACATTAATACGTATGTCCTTAATTATAGAAAAAACATAAATTATGTGTATCTTTGGACAAAGGTCACAGAGAACGATTATTGATTTTCTGTCAAGTAGTGAAATGTGGGTCACCTGTTGCAATATAAATAGACAGCGATGTCATATCGTTTTCTGTGGTTTATGAAATATACGCCGTCTGCTGTGTGAGCGAGATTATTGATTTTCTGTCACGGCACTTCTTCAAAGAAGTTTCTGTCACCGCACGTCTTCCATGAATCCTTAGAAGTACCTTGTTAGCCAATCAAAATTCTACTTGCCACGAGAACATCAGATAATATTATTTTAAGAACCACAGTGTACCACCGGTATTACCGTATCTGAATCTAAAATTAATTTAAAAAAAAAATTAATTTGCTGTATGAAATTTTGTGAAATACATGTATGTGTTATGATTATTATTATACCCCCGCAACGAAGTTGTAGGGGGGTATACTGGTTTCACCGTGTCCATCTGTAGACAAATCCTACGTCGTACGATAACTTGAGTTGTGTTTCTTAGAATCTTATAAAATTTTATCAGCTGTTTACTGTTGAAGAGAGGAGGATCCCTTTCATTTTTGACGATTTTCACATTTGCCGTTCCAGAGTTATTGGACTTGATATGACGGAAAATAGGATTTTTACCCTATGTCATATGATAACTTGAGTAGTGTTTCTCAGAATGTTTTGAAATTTTATCAGCAGCTTACCGGTGAAGAGAGGAGGATCCTTTTCATTTTTGACGATTTTCACTTTTGCTGTTCCAGAGTTATTGGACTTGATATGACGGAAAATAGGATTTTTACCCTATGTCGTATGATAACTTGAATAGTGCTTTTCAGAATATTTTGAAATTTGAGCAGTAGTTTATTCATTAAGGTCTTTTTCATTTTTGATGATACTCACTTTTATTGTTCCAAAGTTAGGAGCCTTATATTTTATACAATGTGATAGGAAAATTTTAGTAATATATGATGGAATCTGGTGAAACTTTACTAAATAATCATTGACTGTGTAATAGAGGAGGGTCCCTTTCATTTTTGGTTGGAACAATCTGTAATGTTTTGGTTATGGAAATAGGTTGGACAGATGTGGGAGCGGGGGGTATATCTTAGTGAGCTGTGCTCACAGTAATACTAGTTTATTTACAGGATGAGCACTCAGTGATCTCTACAGCACCCTGTTTGAAATTTTGTGAAATATGTAATTTTAACCATATTTGCTTATTTACAGAATGAGCAGTCGATGACCTTTACAGCATGCTGTTTGAAATTTTGTGAAAATATGTGTTAAAATAATATCAAGTCATTTACAAGGAGAGCACTAAAATATGTATTTTAACGATATTTTCTTATTTACAGGATGAGCACTCCGTGACCTCTTCTGCACCAGTAATATCAAGAACGGAGTTGACCCGACAGAGGTCAATTATTAACCGAGTGTCTGACGAACAAAAGAAATGGAAGGGAACAGTTCAGGAACAAAGGAAGAACATCTATGATAGACATTCTATGTTAAACTAGGATTATGATCTCTCGTTAGATCTCAAAGGATAATTACTGTATGTCTAGTTTCTCCAATTAAATAACCTGTATTTGGAAATCGTATTAGATATAATTGTTGTTATTATCTTCATAATCGTTTAAACGTGAAATCAGAGATATTCCTGGTTAGAATCAATATATCTAACTAATAACTCAATTATCATATCATTACTGCTTTCACAAATCGATTGAGAACGTGTTTACGACAGAAATGTATGCACTCATTCTGATCTTCACAATGGTTTTTTTAGGTCTGTTTTAGCTAATAACCCTAATCTGGGTGAAATATTAAAAAAAAAAAATTTTGTTTACATTATTTAACTACATCTTAGAAACTAAATAAGTAAGAATATACCTATTTAAAAACAACAAGAATACATCGTTATTTGGTCATTGAACAAAATAAAGCAGTATTCTGTGTTTCTCTAACTTGCTCCTATTAAAAAGAAAATTACGATAGTGCCTGTAATGTGAAGATCTTCTTGCAGAAATCATAAAGACGGACACAAGGTTTGACTCAGAACAGTATATATATCAACATTCCATTCTAGCTTGTGTGTATGTATAAAAATCATGTTCTTTTGTGTGTAGCTGTATCTGCTGTTTTGTGTCCTGCTTTTCTAAATATATCCATCCAGTGACGGATTTAGATAAAGAGAGGCCCTAGGCTATTCCACTTGTGAGGCCCCTCCCAATTCTCCACCTTCACGACTGGAGGAAGATGGAAGTGTGTTTAATCAATTTCAATAAATGCGATGATGATTAAGGGTGTTTAAAATTCTGCTGTTTTCTGAAATGGAGTGCAACTATGTAAGGAAAATGACTGAAGGATTATTTAGATAGTACAGTACGTTATGACAGTATAAGTGTGAAAGTCCAATAACAGTGTTAAAAATATTATACACCTTGGCAGGAGGCCCCCTAAATTTGGAGGCCCTAGGCTTCAGCCTGTCGAGCTTATAGGTAAATCCGGCACTGTATCCATCGTTAAAACTAATTACCACTTGTACTAGTTACTAGAATTTTATTTTAAAAAATGTTTAAAATCCAAACCTAATTATGAGCAGCATGTCAACTAAGGTTAAATTTTTAAACTTTAAGTAATATTAATCAAACTTGATAAGAATGTCTCAAAACTTTAACACAGGGTTCATAATTTTTTTGTGTAAGTAGTTTCCTGAATGTACAACAATTTGAACTTAAACTTTATGTCTAGAGTAACTTCAGTCAAGTCTTAATCTTAAACAACAACCCTAGATCTATTTAATTAAATCTTCATTAAAAATTAGTGTAAACATTCATAAACAAATGAACATGTTAACATTTTTGCAGATTTGTTGAAATTAAGGATACAACATGAATTTGTTTTGTGAGCATGGATCTCATTTACTACCCTTACGAATTTGTTTATTTTATATTATTCAATACCTGTGTGATAATATATTTGCATAAGATATCTAGGAAAATCCGAAATATTACTTTGATGTTTAGAACACATTTTGTACTCTTTGTGATTCTGTAATGTGTTTTTTATGTGCAATAATATATATATGAGTGATAGATTGTTCTTGTATAGTGCAAGACAATAGTGTATGTTGTGATAGATTTTTAATAAAAATGTAGAAAATTTACTTCAATTGCTTTTTCTTTTACACCATTGATAAAATAATGTGTTGTGAAAAGGAGATGGTCGAAGGATTTTTTTTTAAAACGACCGTTTGGTACATAAAGGGGAAAATGTGACAATATATATCAGATTAACATACAAATTAAAACTGAAAATAATAGCTGAAGAATACAAATTACAATTTAAAATTACAAAGTTTATTATAGTTTGGAAAAAAAGGAGGGCTTGATTGAACCATCAATGTTTTTTTTAAATTTACATAGAGGACAAAGTTTATTGGAATATACCATCATTATAAGTCATTCTTTA
>MJUT01031499.1:1790263-1801620 GCA_002080005.1 Gigantidas platifrons
ATAACCATTGTAATGGACATAATAAAGAGAAAGAAACACAAGGAAAACATTAATAAGTTATTCCCCTTTAGAAAGAATGTTATAACCATTGTAATGGACATAATAAAGAGAAAGAAACACAAGGAAAACATTAATAAGTTATTCCCCTTTAGAAAGAATGTCATAACCATTGTAATGGACATAATAAAGAGAAAGAAACACAAGGAAAACATTAATAAGTTATTCCCCTTTAGAAAGAATGTTATAACCGTTGTAATGGACATAATAAAGAGAAAGAAACACAAGGAAAACATTAATAAGTTATCTCCTTGAACAAAATTATGTATGTAATACAATACAATAGCAACCATTATTACAGTAGGAAGATTTTTAATCATTTTGCTTTGGACCTTAGGGAGCTTACATTATTTCCTTATCTAAATGACTTACTGGTAAATATCTTCAAGAGATACACATTACAAGAGGAAAAATCAATTGTCATTCTGACTATTTATATATTTTTATATTGCAAGTTAGTATACTGTTGTATATTCGGTTGTAAGGCATCTGTTTGATATTAAAACTACTTTGGATGATTGTACATGGGCAATTAATCCTTAGTGGCTGGTCAGAATGATATAAGCCAGTGTAAACTACTAAAATTCATAATTATAATCCAATTAAAACCACTATAAAGAGAAATAAAAGATGAACAAATATCAGAAAATTTGGCACAGGTAATAAATTGTTTTTTGTAATTGAACAATCGGTTTTAAAAATGAGAGTTTGAATTCCACTCATGGCGAGGTGTACTTGATACAACATTATATGATAAAGTTTGTCAGTGACTTGCAGCTGGTCGGTGGTTTTCTTCAGGTCCTCTGGTTTCCTCCTCCAATAAAACTGACCTCCATGATATAACTAAAATATTGTTGAAAGTGGCATTAAACACCATAACCCTTAAATGTTCAGTCAAATTGGTGATTAAGAAATGGCAGACAAAAAACTCTCAACATGTCACATACAAACTAGAGACAGGTAAAAGGAAAATCAAATTCTGATATCATTCATTCATTGTTAACATTTCACATTCTCCTTTGAAATCACTAGGTTAATTGTAACCAAATTTGCAAAAATGAGATACAAAATATCCTCATTTTGTTTTGATTGGACGAAAAACATGGCTGCCATATGCAATTTTTGTTTCTGATTGTTCAACTTGAGGCATCTTCTCCTCAGAAACTAAATTTGTACTTTGCCAGATGGAACCAAACTTGGCAAGAATGATGTATTTAAGTCCTCTAGAAAGTACCTCATTTTGTTCTGATTGGTCACACAATATGGCTGCCAGAGGCAATTCAAATTTCTGATCGGTTATATGCACAAAGCTCTCCAAGTCAAACGATTTTTGTTATGCCCCGTTCAGATCCCTCATTTTGTCTTGATTTGGCAAAACACACGGCCACAATTGGCAATTCTTGTTTCTGATTGGCTGAAACTAAAAATCTTGTCAGAAAGTACACATTCAATTGATTTGTAACTTTGTATAAAAGATTTTTGTTAGACCCTTTCAGATCACTCATTTAATTTTGATCCCACAAAAATTAAAGCCATTGGCAATTCTTGATTCTGATTGACTGAATCTTTAAAAATCTTCTCTATTACTACAATTCCAAAAAAATTGTTAACTTAGTACAAATGTATGTGAAGTCCTCAACAAAGATTCCTCGCTAAATCAAGTTATGGGGAAAAACATGGTGGTGATCGACAACTCTTGACCAATAAACTTGATTGAACCAAAACAGTTGGGAGAAGAAAGTTTAAACAGTGATAATCAACAATTTTACCAATATCAATAAAATGAGCAATCACCTTTCACCTCAAACCATTGAACACAAAAAAGACCACAGCATATGGCATTGGAAATGCAGGTTCTTGCCTGGGACAGGCACAAAATGTGGTGGTTTTAAATCGATTAATGGGATCCCAACACTCCTTCTCTTGATAATTGGATCTCCGATGATTATACAGCTATGGTTCATATTGGTTTGAATGGTATCTGAGGAGGAGATTAAAATGTAAAAAAAGCTTGCAATGGACAACAGGCACAAGGTGATGGCAAAAGCTCACTCTGACTTTAGTCAAGTGAGCTTAAAAGTTAAACATAGCATGAGTGTTCCTTTGGTGTGTCTTGACCAGATTTACCGGTATGCCAATCAGATTATCCAAGAAGGCTGCCACCACAGTATATTGAGATAAGTAAATGGTAAAATGTCTTCTGCTTTGGCACTACAAAAATGATTGAACCTACACTACACATGAATGGTCATTGGTTGGTTACACATGTATTGCAAGTCTAAATTCCAATATGACTGCCTTCACAGTACATAATTATACCCCCGCTCCCCAGAATGGGGAGGGGGGTATACTGTTTTACCTCTGTCCGTCCTTCCGTCTGTCCGTCCCAAGATATTTTTCGTCGCATTTTTCTCAGCAACTATCAATGGCAGAAATCTGATATTTTCAACAGGTCACAAGCTTCATATAGGTATGCCATATTGTGGGAAGCATTTTTGGACCCGTCAGATTCTTACTTCCTGTTTGCCGACTTAGTTGGTTTTTATACACATTGATGCACATTTTTCTCAGCAACTATTGATGGCAGAAATCTGATATTTGGTCACAAGCTTCATATAGGTACCCCATATTGTAGGAAGCGTTTTTGGACCCATCAGATTCCTACTTCCTGTTTGCCGACTTTGTTGATTTTTATACACATTGAACATATATGCACATTTTTCTTCACATTTTTCTCGGCATACAATTGATGGCAGAAATCTGATATTTGGTCACAAGCTTCATATAGGTACCCCATATTGTAGGAAGCGTTTTTGGACCCATCAGATTCCTACTTCCTGTTTGTCGACTTTGTTGATTTTTATACATATTGAACATATATGCACATTTTTCTCAGCAACTATTGATGGCAGAAATCTGATATTTCGTCACAAGCCTCATATAGGTACCCCATATCGTGAGAATCGTTTTTGGACCCGTCAGATTCCTACTTCCTGTTTGCCGACTTAGTTGGCTTTTATACACATTTAACATATATATGCTCATTTTTCGTCGCATTTCTCTCAGCAACTATTGATGACAAGAATATGATATTTGGTCACAAACTTCGTATAGGTATGCCATATTGTGGGAAGCATTTTTAGACCCGTCAGATTCCTACTTCCTGTTTGCCGACAGTTAGTTTTTATACACGTTGAACATATATGCACATTTTTCGTCACATTTTTCTCAGCAACTATTGATGGCAGAAATCTGATATTTCGTCACAAGCTTCATATAGGTACCCCATATCGTGGGAAGCATTTTTTGACTCGTCAGATTCCTACTTCCTGTTTGCCGAACAGCAGGGGTATCATAAGTGAGCATTAGCTCACAGTTCATCTTGTTCATATTAAAATTCTTTTTCTCTGCACCAAATAAATGAGAATTTTGTTTAAAAAACTTTTCTGTCTCTGAAACGATTGAAACAAATAAATACAAATATGGCGTGAATGTTCCTTTTGATATTCCTGTATCAAGTTTGTGTTGTTGATTGAGATCTGAATTGAAGATGGCTGCATAGGAACCTTTGGGGGTAATGTAAAATTGTCTACTTCTTAGAAACTACAGAATCAATTGAAACAATGCATGCTCTACATGAATTTTCATTTGACAGTATGTGTTTAAGGAATGGTACTCTTCAGACATTTTAAAATGATGATACCCATGTAAGTGAAACAATCTCCTGGAAGCCTCTGGTTTTATTATAAATGTAGGAGTTAGGGTTATGGTGTTTAATGCCACTTTCAACAATATTAAAGTTATATCTTGGAGGTAAGTTTTATTGGTGGAGGAGACCGAAGTACCACATACTGTTGTATCAAGTACTCAGCGGGATTCGAACTCACAATGTCAGTGGTGATAGACAATGATTGCATAGATAGTTGTAAATCCAACTATCATACGATCACGACCACAAGGGACTCTTTGTAATTCATGTATTAAGTAGACACAGTAATTTTAGGATTGTCTTTGGGGATATGTATGTACTTATTGTGTGTGTCATAATGAAGTAAATAAAAACAAATCATTTTCTATTCTTTTACTTTCTTTGTTTCAGAAAAAAAAACAAAATAACATGACTAACTTGATTTAACTATTGATATAATAGTAAATAATTTACATACTATCATAATTTGAACATTGGGGTATAGCAAAATCAAGTACATTATCTTCACTCTTAATTATGGAATAAGAATAATTATCATCCAATTCTATCTATATTACATGATTGATTGATTGATTGGTGCTTTAACGCCCACTTTAGCAGTATTTCAGCTATACCGTGGGGTTAGTTATATTACAAGTTTAATTAGAAATTTATAGATATATTCAGTTAAAATTAAACAATCATGATTCATCAGTGTAAAAATACACCTGGTCTGGAGGGTTTAAACATGAATAAGGAATAACAAGAAATGATGAAAAATCATCAAATTTGTTCCATATAAGTTTGTATTTGTATATAAAGTAATTAAGTAATTAAGTAAATTAAATCCTAATATAATAGGATGAAAAATAATTAAATTAATATTATTTGAATATTTTCAAATTCTTCTATAAACAGATGAAAATCATCAAATTCTTCTATGATCAGATCAAAATCTTCTATAAATAGACAAAATTATTAAACTCTTATATAAATAGACAAAAATCATCAAATTCTTCTAGGTCATTGGATCTAACAACTCATACAAGCCTATCACCAATACGGTGTGGGTTCACGCCCGGCTTTGTAGATTGCAAAAAGGGTGCACTCGACTTGCAGCCGCAAGTGATAAAGTTTACCAGTTGCTTGCCCATGGTCGGTGGTTCTCTCCGGCTTCCTCCACCACTAAAACTGGTCGCCATGATATAGCTGAAATATTGTTGAAAGTGGCGTTAAATCACAAAAAATCAAAATCAAATCAAATTCTTCTATGATCAGGTCAAAATGCATCTAATTATTCTATTAAAAGCCATCAAATTCATCAATAAAGAGATAAAAAATAATAATAAAAAACTTCCTAAATAAAACTTAATGCATAATTATGTAAATAAATCAGCTTGTATACACAATCTATTGTTACCCTAAATAAGATGGATCATCAAATGTGAGTATGTTTTTATCACAGCAAAAACTTATTTGGTCCTATTAATAGCTATAAGAAGATAGAATATATAGATAATAATAAATAATAAGGTTAAGGTTATGGTGTTTAACACCACTTTCAACGATTTTTTATTTATATCGTGACGGTCAGTGTTTTTGGAAACATGAGTACCCGTAGAAAGCCACCGACCTGCCGCAAGTCACTGACAAACGTTATCACAAAATGTTGTATGGTAATATATAAAAACAGAAAATGTTTAATTAATACAATGTACCAAAAAATCATAAAATACATGTAGTGGTAAAATACATGTCAGGAATTATTGATGTAGAAAATGAAAAAAAAAAAATAAATACCAGTCAGAACATTTTGTTCATTCTATATAAATCATTAATAAATTGGCTATTGAGATCACAACCACCAAAACTGATTTATTCCACAAATGACTTCTATCAAGATGATAGTTCTAGCCTTTCGGTCATAAAATTTTCATACTTGTACTCCAAAATCGTCCAATCAGAACAAAGTACTTATTGGGTGCAGTCTTCTGATTGGCTATTTCTTCCACTACGAGTAGAAACTCATGCTCAAGAGTTTTATAACTGTAAGGTCTGGATAAACTTCACAGTGTACTAATTAGAAACTATAGAAAAAAAACCCTGTACAATTATAACGTTGTAAGATTTGGCACAAGTGTTAGATGTTATGTGTATGATAATAAGTATATTCTACTTTTTAACAAGAATTCGCTATTCTGTTAGTAACTTTTGCATTCTTTATGATCCAATAAAAGTTGAAATAATCATAAAGCAATTCTCCATGATACTGTCTTCATGTTACTCATGCTAGGGTCCTTATCAGATATATATTGACCAAAGGAATCAATATTTTGTTAACTTTAAATATTGCATGCATTATTTTGTACTTTTTATAAGAGTGTAAAAGAGAGGAACTGACATTCATTTTTTAGAATGAAGAGTTTCCACTCTTTATACCTCTCTTTGTACACTCCAATAAATTTACAAACTATTGCAGTCAATTTGTATATAATAAATATTTTATTTTCTCTTTCCAGTAAGTTACCAGTTTAAGATTGTCTACTTATGTCCCCGTTTGAGCGTTGTGTTAATCTTAGGGCCTAAGCATCTTTTTCAAATTATAAACCCTTACATTTTTTAACACTGCATACTTTCAGAGTGTCATTTATGAAGATTGCCATGACAGTTTTTCCTAAGTAATGAACACATATAACCCAAGTCAGTTATAATTGATCAAGAATTTTGATTTATCAGTAAAAAAAAAAACCCAGAAAATTGAGCACCAATATAAACAGCCACATAACGATCAGACAAAGCAGTCTCAATGGAGGAATCTGGAGAATGATACAAATTCAGAAATCAAATGACTTCAACAGCACACAGTTATGGATTGGGTAACGATTTCTTAATGCCATCTTTCAACAATATTTCAGTTATTTTATAGCATTCAGTTTTATTGGTAACACTAACTGGAGTACCAAGAGAAAAACCATATATCTACCCTAAGTCACGGACAATCTTGAAAAAAAAATTCTATCGAGTATCAAACTCTAAACTTTAGTGGTGCTAGATACTGATTATATATGCAGATTTAAATGAATGAAACACTGACCATCTTGAAATATCTGGCAAACAATGTACAATTTGAGCATAATGAAAGCAACATCAGCTGGGATGGGACTTATTCCTTTAGTGTCAAGAAATTATCAATATATAGAAGAAAAATCCTTTAAAAGTAACTTGTATCAATATATGGTATCTGCAGTACTGAACTTAAATAAAATGCCTAAATTACACCAACAATAACATCTCAACAAAAAAGTGTAACAGAAGCCATCATAGATGACCCATAAATTAACCCTCATTGATTTGAATAGTCTGAAGGTAAAGTTTTTATCACAATTTCATGATCAATATAAAGTATTAATGCAGTCAAACCTGCTTTAGTGACCACCTCTATTAAGTGACCACCTCTAATAAGCAATAGCCTGCATTGTGTGACCTTAATTTTAATATCCCATTGCATTTCATATTTATTAAATATGTATTTAATAGTGACTTCACCTGCTTTTTGTGCCATATTTCGATGTTTCCTTGGAAGGTCACATAAGAAAGGTCTGACTGTATACAGTCAAACCTGCTTTAGTGACCACCTATAATAAGCAATAACTTGGATTATGTGATCTTAATTTCACAGTGCATTCCATATTAATTAACCCTGTATTTAGAGACCACATGTCTTATGTGACCCTATTTCAATGTTCCCTTGGAAGGTCACATAAGACAGGTTTAACTGTAGTCTAAAAAAAACCAGATTGTTAAGATGGTTAGATTGTAGATTCATTGCTTCATTATAATACTGAATCAACTACAGTTATTGCAATTTTCTTTAAAAAAAAATCAAAAAAATCCACACATTTCAAAGTTGCCACAACAATAATTACATCGTCATACTTTTTCAATGGTCCTTTAAAAACCCATTGTAGTTTTGTTGATTTAATCTTTTAATATAACACTACAAATATTCAGGAATCCTATTAACAGAATCTTTCACAGAAATCAATATTTCATTGAATATAATCTTAGGCAAAAGAAGAAAAAAAAACGTGTTTCACAGAAATCAAAATTTCATTGAATATATCTTAGGCAAAAGAAGAAAAAAAAACATGTGTTTCCGCTAACATTCTAAATTTTGCTTAGATTATACAGGACAAGAATCTGACTTTAACAGTGCTTGTCCAAAAGTTGCAATAAAAACTTGAGGTTATGCACTAAAATTAGGATTCACCGCACTACTGTACAGGAAACACAGTTTTTCTTTCTTTTTTTGGCATTATCATCTCGGTTTATTCCCCCTTATTTCAATGATGGTACAAGTGTTCAATAAAGTTTTCATATGAAATGTGTGAGAAATTTGAGGTCTATTTCTCCTGTTTAGCTGTTAATACTTGGTCTGTGTCTCTATCATTCCATGTAAATATCTTCTGTAGGATGAGTGAATGCCATATATTCCTGGTAAAATCTCTTAAATGCTTGTCTGTAATGAATAAAAATGGTTTTATAATAGAAATAAGACTATTCTATTCAAATTTATTATTATGACTCTCAGCCTGGTCAGATTCTGCTGTCTCCTTAATGCTACATGTTTAGCAGAGATAGTGCAAGTAGAATATAACAAAGTACAAATGTATTTGCTTTGGACAGGTCAAGGGGTCAAACCCAAGATTTCCTGCATCTAACTTTAAATGTTGTTTTCTCCCTTTGTTAGTCTAATGTAAAATAAGTACCGTATTTTACGGACGATAGGTCGATATTTTTTTTCCTCAACATGCTGGCTTCGACCTATCGTCCACATCGACCTATACAAGGATGAAGTTGAAAAATCTAGAATCCCTAAAAAAAAATCTCGATAAAAATGACGATTTTGTTGACAGTATATATCTTAGTATTCCCCAAAAAATTTAGCCGAAAAGCAGCAATTCGACCTATCGTCCCCATCGACCTATAGTCCGTAATATACGGTAATAAACCATTTTATTATATGACTTCAGATAATGTCTTTTTCTGATTGGCTGACGTTCCTAGTAAAGATCTTTATAAAACATTATAATCACCTCGTGGTTTTGTTTACCTTGTTGGAATGTTATAATCACATGGTGTGACGTCACGCCAGGTGAATATAACATTCCAACAAGGTAAACAAAGGAAAATGTTGTGACCAAAGCTTATTTTAATGGTGAAAGAAACATATAAAATGTGTCATATAATAAAACAATTAATGACTTTCAATTCCGTGGATACCGGGATTTATTAACCCAAGAATAATATATTTACCTCGACCCTAAGGGGCCTCTGTAAATATAATATTCTTGGGTTAATAAATCCTTGTATCCACCTCATTAAGTCATTAATTGTATAATAAAACTTAGAAAACAATAACATTTCCAATGCAGTGTTTTACCACTTAGAATGTCCTATCAAAATGAAATAATCAAAGAATATTTTGACACAAATACATTGGTCTCCCCAATTATTTCTGATGAAATATTCTTTATGTAAAAAGAGGCAATATCTACTTCAAACAATATACAACTCTTCATATAATAATAATCAAGCATTTAAAGTTTTGTTGAATTCCCTTAAAAAATGTGAATACAATCTTTTTGATGAAAACATCATGTGATAAAGTTGGTCAGTGATTTGTGGCAGATCGGTGGTTTTCTCCAGGTACTCTGGTTTCCTCCACCAATAAAACTGACAGCCACAATTTAACTGAATTATTGTTGAAAGTGGCATTAAACACCAAAATTCAAATAATTTTTGATGAATTATTCTATGTAAAAATGGGCATTAACTCCTTCAAAACTAGTCTGATCAAACTTCCATAGCAATATGCAAATCTTCATATTTTAAAATGCAAGCTTTGAGTTTTGAGGAATTCCCATGTAAAATGTAGTAGGAGTTGCGTGTATAAACTTTTGTGACAGATGGACTGCCAATCTATAAGGTAGATTATAAAGTATTTTCAGGGTAACTGGTCAGATCAACATTTATCTTTAATATACTCACCCTAGTGCATCATTAACAGGTCGAGTTGATTTTTCACCCAGAAATACATGACATGCAAATCTGTAAAGTTTAGGGTGCTTTGTAATAAAAGCAAAATATCTGAAAAAAAAATAAACATTCATTATAATTATTATAAGGTAAATATTAAAATATCAGCACACAAGATTGAACATGAAAAATATATACAAAATGTACATCTTGTAATTTTAATACATTTTGTGTATATAGTGAAAGACAAAATGCATCTAATAAATCTTACCTAACCACAAAACAAGTCACCAAGGCTTGAATATCAGACACATAATATCATACATTTGATACATATGATACATACTATACTGTATGACATCTTTGTATAATTTTCTCCCAAATATGGTAGATATAATAACATATTGTAGTGAAATTAAACCAATCATTTGTTGATTATTTCTGTAAAAAAACTTACCAGATTGGATTACATTCAAAAGTACTGTAAACCAGAAGCTGATATGACCAATATTAGTTATCTGGTAATCGACTATTAACAAAAGTTTCATGGCTACAACCAAGGTTCAAGGTTTAATTTACTTACTTGTCTTTTCTAGGATGACATCCACAGAAAGATATATTCTTTAATGCAAAGAAATGTGTAAAATCTGTATCTTCATGCTGCCAAAAAAAAAACCCAACACACATCAAACATCTATCAACTGTGAAGTCTTTTTATACAGGTAAAAGTATCAAAACCACTGCCCTTTAAAACTAAATATATAACATCTCGAGACTGATAACATTTTTATCTGAATGTTCGAACATTAATAAGTATGTCCTTATTATAGGAAAACATAAATTACGTGTATCTTTACTAAATACACAACATGCGATTATTGATTTTTCTGTGCCGTATGAAATACACAGCACAGGCAATACAGGTGAGAGAACTCGTCTGCTGTGCACAATGTAAATGGACAGCATATAGGTGAGAGAGATTATTGATTTTCTGTCACCGCACTGCTTCCCTGAAGTTTTGGAAGTACCCTGTTAGCCAATCAAAATTCTACTTGCCATGAGAACATCAGATAATGTGAATTAGCTCTCTGTTACAACAGAGTTTCTAGTTAATTCATGGGACATTATTGATAAGTACCTTTACATTAAATGGAAAACTACAATGATTTTTTACTGAGATTAACTTGGATCATTTAGAAGTAATAATTTGCATAGGAATCTTTAAAGGAAAGAACAGTTTTTCATTGTTTATATTTCAGTGTTTGTATGAATTGCCTATACAGTGTAAACTTTTTATATTAGTTCCTTCGAATACTTTTTTTTTTAGATTGCAGACACTTGTTTTCATACTTTAAATCTGACTTGCATATGAAGCAAAATTACAAATTTCATTGAAAAACTGGAATATACATGTATTTGTAAATGTGAAACAATTCATAATCATATAACTGACCGAAAATGTAGGATTAAATCAGTACAATGCACATAGGTGTTGAGAACTTACCCCAGTTGTACTCTTATCTGACATACGTATACCATACGGACTAATTTCTACTGTACACAGAGGTGGTAA
>MJUT01031499.1:1802379-1820105 GCA_002080005.1 Gigantidas platifrons
CTTACCCCAGTTTTACTCTTATCTAACATACGTATACCATACTGACTAATTTGTACTGTACACAGAGGTGGCAACAACTTACCCCAGTTTTACTCTTATCTAACATATGTGTACCATACTGACTTATTTCTACTGTACACAGAGGCGGTAACAACTTACTCCAGTTTTACTCTTATCTAACATACGTATACCATACTGATTAATTTCTACTGTACACAGAGGCGGTAACAACTTACCCCAGTTTTACTCTTATCTAACATACGTATACCATACTGACTAATTTGTACTGTACACAGAGGTGGCAACAACTTACCCCAGTTTTACTCTTATCTAACATACGTATACCATACTGACTAATTTGTACTGTACACAGAGGTGGTAACAACTTACCCCAGTTTTACTCTTATCTAACATACGTATACCATACTGACTAATTTCTACTGTACACAGAGGTGGTAAGAACTTACCCCAGTTTTACTCTTATCTAACATACGTATACCATACTGACTAATTTGTACTGTACACAGAGGTGGTAACAACTTACCCCAGTTTTACTCTTATCTAACATACGTATACCATACTGACTAATTTCTACTGTACACAGAGGTGGAGGCACTGAACTTTTCTGTGACCTTCTTGATAGTGCTATCTGTAATCAATTAATATAGGAATAATTAGTTCTCTCATTTTAACAGAATGGAGGGAAGTATAACAGTATAAATTTTAAATATGTGAGAGTTATGGATACATATGATTCAAATATATGTTAAGATATTTCTTATCACTCACATACACAAATGTAGATCATGATTTGGAACAAGTGTAAAACCACTTGACCAATCATGTCTCCAACCACTGGGCATTTATTCCAATCAACGTCAGCCATTTTAACAATTATTCTACATTTGTTGTTTTAAATAAAGCACCCTTTATATGTAGAATGAAAGCCAATCGCCCTCAGGCACAGATAACCTTAGACACTTTTGGCTATCCTATTGTGGAGCATTGGTTTTTTTGCTATCAAAAACTTTTATTAAATTATTTGGGTTTCCAATCTTTTGACTATGAGCATATCTGATGAAGCTTGTTCCAGAAACGTGTCGTGTGCACTCAATTTGATATCTATGTTTTTAATAAAGATGAGATACTGTGAAAGCTTAATTAATCATGGGGCTCTAATTTTCGCTGATTTCGTAATCCAGCTAAACCACGAAAATAAAAATCCAACAAAATACAATTTTTCGATAGATTGTTTGAAACCACCAATTCAAGAACCCATAGATCACTGCATTTGGTAGAAACCATGAATATTGGTGCCAAGGAATAAAAGTACTATCACAGAGTTAGTACCTTATTGATTGCCTGACATAATACTATCACAGAGTTAGTACCTTATTGATTGCCTGACATAATACTATCACAGAGTTAGTACCTTATTGATTGCCTGACATAATATTTCATCTCCTTTATGACCATTGACTTCAACAGAACCTAAGAATCTCAACTGAAATCTCCAACTACCATCTTCTTCTTCTGCAAATAGAGGAATCTTTTACTTAGAATTATTTATATATTGGTACATATAATATATCATTGTTTTATTAATTATACATGTACAACCACAAACATATCAATCACACACAGTCACATTATAACACACTAGTATCAAACACTCCTGCAATCACATATGTTTCCATGGAGGTGTGTATGATTTATGATTTTCTTACATAAAGGTATCTTAGTTTTTGGCATCTAAATCTCTGATTCAAAAAGTTTAAATGTCCAACAATAGGATTTACCTGTAAGCAAAGACAATTGTATTCCTTTTCCTGTTTGTCAAACTGCTTTCTCAATACCAACTGAAACAGGGCTAATCTATCAGTTGGCCCGCCATAATATATCATAGTATAAACACTGTACATACATATGCCTGTGGAAAACCATTTGTTTCAAACCAATTGTTAATGCAACACAATTAATAAAACCTCTTTAATTTTTCATTCAGCATAATAAATAACATGGAAAGAGTCAAAGTTTCCTTCACCATACTATAATATAACTGAAATATTGTTGAAAGTGGCATTAAACACAATAACCCTAACCCTAACCCGTAAAGAGTTATTATAACTGATATTTACCATCAGATGTTAACAAATTAATCTTGTCATACATTGTTCATGGATAAAAATACAAACTGAGATGGGATTCCATTGACCAGTTTAATCCTACTACATTTTTGTGCCTGTCCAAAGTAAGGACATAGATTTCCAATGCCATATGTTGTGGTCTTTTTTGTGCTCAACGATTGTTTGTTATTTTGTTGATATTGCATTTGGTGGCATTGTCGGCCATCACTGTTAAAACTTTCTTTTTATAATGAATAAAATTTACAGTATACTGAAGATGGATTTTGTGGGTTAAAATTATTACATTTGTTAAAAATAATGGCATCAACATGAAAGGAAAGATTATGTTCTTTTCAAAATAAGTTTGTTCTGTGATTTGGTGTCAACACGAATTGTTGTAGATTATGTCACAGATTAACAACAAATTCTTTTGATAACACAAGTGTTAACTATTCATTTGTATCTATTGATGATTTATCTGGCATTAAATATCAAAGAACTAGATGATTTATCTGGCATTAAATATCAAAGAACTAATTTCACAGAATTGTGAATAAAATCAATAAATATTTGATTACCTGTTTCTTCTTCTAAGAATTGTAAATCTGTTGCATACATAGAGGGAAATATACCTTGTTGTCCTGATTTTAAATTAACGCCTGCAAATAAATGGAAGATTAATAAAAACCAGTTTGAAATTTGTACCCTACCAAAGTGTGGAAAGTAGGTTTACATAACTGAAAGGAAAGAATATTGTTATACAGACAGGTAAAAGAAGCTAGATGTCATTTTTATACTATAAACACCTATGTCTTTCCAATGATATTTTCAATGAATGTTGTCTCCTTTTACATATTAATGAGTTGTCCTGAATATACACAAAATACTTGACACTGGATAATATTAAATAATCAAATAATTAATGGGTAAACATCTCCATTTTACATTCAGTCCAATATGTTCCATATATATTGATAAAGGGCTACAGTAGGTGTAGCATGATACAAAAGCAGCAATTCCACAAAGAGCTGCCTCCTGCACCAGTTTGCCTTAAAATTATTATTGTTTAGCATCAGTCATCTCTATGTAGAATCTGTTTGAAAAGAATAAGATGAATTTCATAATGAATTGAGAGAAATTTTGATTTGTCTCTATAAATCTAGCACAATATTTCCTGCAAGAAGATTTTGAAGATATCAAAGAGATAATCAGAATCTGTAAATCAAATGACAGACAACACCATGGCCAAATGGAAAATTACAATATTATCCCGAACATATAAATTCCAAGTAAAGGGTGATACAATACTATAATATACAGCCAAATCTACCCATTTGATCACCTCTTTTAAACATTTACCTATATTAAAAGGTCACTGTTTTCTTTTCCTATCTTGGAAAATTTTGTATCAATTGAACCTCTTTTAAGAGGTCACCTGTCTTAAAAGACCATTTTTGTATTTTTTTTTCTTTGTCCCAAAGGTGACCTCTTGATACAAGTTTGACTGTGTTATGATCATCTTAATTAATTTCTACAAACCTTCACACCATAGATCATCACTAGTTTTTGTAACATGAATTGGATCTCCTATTTCTATGCCCATTTCATCTTTATGCCTCGGTATAAATCTGTGCATTCCTCTATGTGTTACCTCCATATCTAAATAATTCACTCCAGGGTAACTAGATGAAGATCTTCTCCTAGAACCTATAACATAGAAAATATCATTTCAGTCAGTATTGACAATGACTTTATTCTGATATTTACAATATATTTCAAGTTATCTGAGTTTAAGAAAAAAAAATTATCATTACAATTGAATTCAAGACATACCAAGAGCTGCACACAAAAACATCACTTTTGTAGAGGACTATCCTATGAACATTCCAACCAAGTTAGGCTTTAATTGCACAAGCGGTTTCAGGGAAGATCAAAATGTGACGACAATGACAACATGATGACAATACTTCTCATGACACTTTAGATCAGATGGGCTAATCGATGCACCTCATTCACCTCCATCAGCCCACCATTCCCCATACTAAATACAAGATTTACACGTGGCAAATTCATGACAAAAACAGTGGATTATATACAAATACATGTACGTATGCTACAGTTATCCCATAACAATAACATATAAACATTGTGGTCGTGATCGCATGGTAGTTGGATTTACAACTACCTGTGCAATCAGTGCTTATCACCACCAAAGTTGTGAGTTCGAATCCCACTCATGACAAGGTGTATTTGATACAGCATTATGTCATAAAGTTTGTCAGTGATTTGGTCGTTGGTTTTCTCTGGGTCCTCCGGTTTCCTCCACCACTAAAACTGACCGCCACGATATAACAGAAATATTGTTGAAAGTGGCGTAAAACACCATAACCCCCCCTATAAACATCGATCTTACCATCAGATTCACGTCCATCTCTTCCTGATGATGAAGCCACAGATAAATGTCTAGTTTCAACAGTAGTAGAATCTTCCTCTAAGTATATATTATTTGAATTAAGAAATGGTTTTGTATTCTTAGAAACACTATTGGTAAACTGTAATGTTTTTAACTCCTGTAGATATCGTCCACTAAATTTAGGGTATATTTTAGTATTTTCAGATGTTTGTTTTGTTGCAACTGAATCACTAGGAAGAAATACATCATCATCAACATCACTTTCAGTTTTAAGTAAAGCTTCTTGCAATTCGTCTGCTAAACATCTTTCATTCTTTACTAGTATTTTCTCTTCTACAGATAACTCATCTACAAAATACCCAAAAAAATATGGACTACTATAGTAGGGACGGTTTTTTCTTTCATCTTTTCTCACATCGTTGTATTGACAAGTACAACTAAATTGTGTCGTAAACTCATTGGAAAAAAATCTGTGCACTTGATGACATTTATTAACACACTTTTCATACAAGGGTAATAGGAAAAGTGCTGCAGTTGCAGACTGTAATATTTTTCACCAAATTCTATATAAAATAGCCATGACCACATATGATGTTTAGGGAGGATTTACACTCGTTAATTACTGCTGTTTTCTTTAATATAGTATAATTGTCAATGTATCATGGACCTCATTGTATCAAAAGAGTATCCTTAAAAAACTTAGGGAATGAGGATTTAACTTTTTATGGGGGATGTGCCTTTTTTATTTTCTGTTGCTTAATTTTACAGAAAAAATTGTTTTTACTTAAAAGATGCAAAAAATAAATTATCTGACCCTGCAGTTTTCAACAAGAAATGTTGGTAAAATTTGAAGAAACATACATATTTTTGATGCAAAAAAAAAATAATCTCATCTGATTGTTGTTTCAGGTGAAACATTTTTTCTGGGTCTGTGGAAAAATATAATGCCCTCCTAAATGTTAATGTTGTCTGCCCCTTATAATAAAGATCTTCAGTTATTTGGTGTAAATTTACTTCCAATTATAAAAAGGATTTATGTGAGGGTTAACTTTTATTACATGTATTTACCACTAGTCTGTCGGGGGATCTCTGGTAATTTTCTTGGCCTTTTAGGAATCTTAAATCCATTGGAGTTTTGGCATCTTCTGTTGCTAGGTAACGTTTTATGAACAAGTCTATCTGGTGATTTGTCAACTTCCTGTAAAAAAACAAGAGGCACAAGATTTAATACAGTGATGGTTGGTTTGGTTGGGTTATGGTATTTAACACCACTTTCAACAATATTTAACATGGCAGTCAGTTTTATTGGTTGAGGAAACCAGAGTACTCGTAGAAAACCACTGACCTGCAGCAAGTCACTGACAAACTTTATCACATAATGTTGTATCGAGTACACATCGTCATGAACAGGGTTCAAACTCACAACTTTAGTGGTGATAGGCATTGATTGCACAGATAGTTGTAAATCCAACTACCATAAGATAATGACCATGACAGCCCCGTTGATACAGTGACGATTCATCCCTAGAGTCAGTATTATCAATAGTGAAAATTCTGTATAATTCTCTGAACTTCAATGTGAATAAATCAATAGACATTGAACAAATATTTCTGCCATTTTCTTTGGCTCTATTATAATTAGTACTAATATTTTTAGTAATAAATTTTAGAAAAGGGATAAAATCTATATAACTCATTAATGTGTTGCATATTTCATATATTGACAGCTACAAAATATCCATACTAATTTAATAACAATATTATTCTATGTATAGAATGTACATAAAACATACCATCTATTTCATTTATTTATATCAATAGTGTATGAATCGAATTCAAAAACCTTTAAAGAACAAAATACTGATACAAAGAAAATGATGGGGACACAGAAATTAGCAATGTGCTTATATGAATCTGTACAAAATGGATGTAAAGTCTACAAAGCCATAATTAGCTTTTTTGATTACAGTGTGGGTGTACAATGAACTAAGTCTACAAATATCTTCATTCAGAGTTTGATAACATCTAGCTATAGGAAAATAGATCTTTGACCATCTGTTATTAATGTACAAAAATTGTTTTCATTGAGTAATAAACTTTACAACCCAACTCTTTGGGTTTGGGATTATGGTGGTTAATTCTACTTTCAACAATATTTTAGTTATATCATGGCGTTCAGTTTTATTGGTGGAAGAAACTGGAGTACCCTGAGAAAACCACCGACCTGCCGAAAGTCACTGACAAACTTTTTATCACATAATGTTGTATCGAACACACATCGCCATGAACAGGGTTCGAACTCACAACTTTAGTGGTGATATGCACTGACTGCATAGGTACTTGTAATTCCAACTACCATACGATCATGACAGCGCCCAAACTCCTTGAAACTTAAATAAGTTATAGTAATATCTACCTCAGTTTGAGTCTTTGAAGCAGTTTTATTATCTTGACAATCTAAATACTGTGAGTTTATAACATTATTTAACTTTTCCAGAGCTTTCTGTTGGTATCCTAGTCTATCTTCTGCTATTGCTTTGTGGTGGCTGGTTTTAAGTAGTAGTCTATCTGGCTTAGGTTTTGTTTTTTGTTTACTCTGTGATAGACAGGACAGTATGTATTGTTCTTTGGCCGAGATGTCACTCCCATCATCCTCTGTCAATGTATCAGGACTAATGTCATGTACCAGTCTGAAATTAGAGAAAAAAAATTAATTAACATAAATTTTTTTGTTAAATACAGTGATACCTGTCTAAACTAAGCCTCCATGGAACCAGCTGCTGGGATTTTTTTGAAAAAAATATTTTAATGCCCTAGCTGGCCGAAAAAAAAATTAGATTTTGCATTGTAGCTGAAAAAAAAAATTTATGGTGTCACCGGCTAGAAATTCTATTTATGGAGAAATGTATTTCTGTTCCACATGATTAGAAAAAAATTGTTTGCTTTCCTTCTCATGAGAAAAATATATTTTGACTGAGGAAGGTTCTGAAAAAAAATTTACGAGCTCAATGAAAATTCCAAGTCTTTTGCATGCTAAGCAGGGAAGAAGAAAAAACAGTCTTTGATTCAAACCAATCTGTCCTCTAATGCACATAAGGCAAGCATGCAGACCAATACTTCACTGATGTGGTTCATAAAGTGAGTGCAGGATTGAAAACAACAATAAAAGTTCTGTTCCTCAACTCTTGATTTAATTCCCTGAGCTTCAGATGTAATGTCTTTTATGTTCACATACATCCTAAATTCACTTCTTTTATTAAGTGTTAGGGAGATGGTGTTTAATGCCACCTTCAAGAATATATCAGTTATATCGTGGTGGTCAGTTTTATTGGTGGAGGAAACTGGAGTAACCGGAGAAAACCATAGACTTGTTGCAAGTAACTGACAAACCTTGCCATGAACGGGGTTTAAACTCACAGCTTTAGCGGTGATAGAAACTGATTGCACAGGTAGTTGTAAATGATCATCCAACTACCATATGATCATCATTTTTACTAAACCAAACTTAAAGATGCAAGATAATGACATAAGCCATTTGAAATATTGGTCTTGATCTGTGACTTCAGAGGATAGGATTATGGTGTTTAATGCCAGTTTCTACAATATTTCAGTTATATCGTGGCAGTCTTGATCTGTGACAGGCACAAACATATTGCAAGGATAAAATGCAACATGGAATCCCAGACCTCTCCTAATGATAAAATTGATCTCTAGTAGTCCAATAAAAGATATAAACAAACAATACTAAACTGAACCAATTTGCCTCAAGTGAAAATGAGCAAATACCATCACAGATATGACGACAAAACAAACATGGAGGATCAATAATAGTGTGTAGTTTAATGAATATTAACAGATGTATTTAACATACAGTTCTGAAGTAAGTTTTATCTAGGACAATGATTTTCACAATTCAGAATTATTGTGTTACGAGCTAGCAGGACACAACGCGTGCCCTGCAACAATCACATATTAAATACACAACAAAAACACATCTGCTGCCATTTCATTTATTAAAGAGAAAATAAAACATAAAACATCGGAACTGTCCGGAACGCCCCAGCGATTCTGGACAATTATATTATTTTACCTGTGACTTCATCAACCAGAATTTAGGAATATAACATCCCCCGGCAAAGAAAGAAATTGGGGACAATTTCAGAGTGGTTGGTGAAGACACGGGAAAAAAACTTATGAAGAAGTTACAAATGCAGCATATTCAAACATTACAACTGAAGAAAAAAAAATAATTCACAAAATTTGAGACCGAACATATAATGCAACAGTTATCAGTATAGCAGAATCCTCAGTCCAATGATGCAACCTTGTACTCCATTTTGTGACAAATATAATGATATTAACTAAATTATCGGAAGTATCGACCTGAAAGTTTAGTGATTCATATAAGTGTAAATTGTTTCCATGATGCAGCCAACAGAGACCCGAAACTCTTACATTTCAAATATTATTACCCTGTTATTTATCGTTTACATTCATAGATCCGTTCACATTCACTCACACAATCACACATGAAGGACAATGACATGAGAAAGCTCATGGGTTTTCATTTCAGCATGATCATACACTTTCATCACTGTTACATTACTATATCAAATACTGTCAAACAAGCCTATAAGGATGGTATAGCAACATTGGAGATGTGGTGCAGGACGGAAAAGGATCAAAATTACATATAAAACCAAAAACATGAATATTTACAAACAGTTGTGTCCAGGAAAGAGAAAATTAACAGGTGGTAATGTCACTTGAAATGATGCTTGGCAATGCAATCATTACCAAAACAATATCCAGTTCCAGTTGGTATTCAATATACAAGTAATAGGTCTATGCCATGGTAACGAATTGTTTGGCAATGCAATCATTACCAAAACAAACTGATTCACATCCACATGAAAACCGATTTTAGGCAATGTGGTCAAAATAAGAACATATGGTCGTTTCAATCCAAATAAAAAGAACGAAACACACTATTGCTGAATAAATGAACTTTTTTTTGCATGTATAGCTCGGTAATAAATTTTAATACTGACGGAATACATAATGTTTCAAAGACGGTATGGTTGGCAATGCAATCATTACCAACACATTAAAAATCAAAACGAACAAACCTGACGCACCCGTCCCGAAAGTTTTTGTAAATTTATGCTACTATCAAATCCAAAATTTCACAATACAAGTACATAGTGTTCATTAAATATGAAGTCGGAATGTGTACATGGCCTCACAAATATTTAGCTTTGACGGGAAAGTTAATACATCAAGTGGCCGGACATCTACGTCACAATACGAGGAATTCAGCGGAGACCTCAAACTCCTAAATGTTTCACAAGAAACAAACAGGTTTTATTTCTGAAATAAATCGAACCACCGGCGATGCAATCATCACCTGATGTCAAGATACTAAAGCGTCAGTCAAGCCATGGCTTAATTTGATTTCAAAATTTCACAAATGTAAGAATAAGTTGATACGCTGCAGATATCCTGAACTGTCCTCACATATAATACCAGGCATCACAATCTACCGTGCTGGCATTATCACTAGGTTTCTCACATCTTTTCGTCGATATCACAAATATGTCACATGTGTAAAATTTCAAAATTGAAAACAAATGCAATAATCAGTAGTTCAAATTAAAGAAAACTTGCTGATAATGGACATAACTGACAGACGATATAAACGAGTACAGATTCACAAAATATCAATAAAATTGTTCAAGAATTGAAATATTTACATGATTAAAATGTCATACGTGTACACAAACAAAACCGTCCAAAAGCGCAGTCACCATATTTTACAATATGCCATACAAAACTGCACATCTTACTTACTTACTGCTTACTGTCTGGTAGTTTCGCCCTATCTGAGGGCCACTCCCGAGGGATTGTGTAAATACTATCTTAATTTTAGAAATTAACGTATGTACAGTAGCATTAACCCACCACAAAAATTCATGTTCCATTTTAATATATATAGGAATTATATACACGGGCGGTTAATGTTCATCGAGTCATCGATATCACAGTTTACGTATTATGTCATAATTAGGTACTGAGTAGGCTACTTCTCTTGGTGTGCAGACTGTAACAAAGTGTTCTAGTGATGTTTTCTATGTCTCTTAGATTTTCCAGTTTCAATTTTATGTGTTGACGGATTGCATTGTTGGAACAGTCCAATATAAATTGTGTCATTAAATTATGGTCTTTCAATGTACTCATTGCACTTGTTCGTGATTCGGTTAACATAAGACGTTAGCACTGACATGTGTTTATCTCGTTCAATCTGTAATACACTACATTCTTACAAGAAGTGGTCAGTATCTTCTCTGTCGACTTTGTATAGCTGGCATATATCTGTGTGTTTCGAGTTGTTGAATTTCGTTCTATCGGACTGTCGCACATCATAAAAATACTGCTGTCTTTGCAATATTTATTAAAAAGGAAGTGTAATCACTTCGCTTTATTTAACAGTTATATTAAAATCAAATAGGAACAAATATGAAAATCAAATACTGAAATGGGAACAAATATGAAAAGTAGTCAAAATTCACCATCGTCTGCATCAAGCCACCATGTGCGTTGTCACGGGAAACTGCTCCACGAATGCACAAAATTAAATTAAAACTTAAATGTAAGTAAAGTTGTGTTCTTCTTAAATAAAATGTTACACTGAAAAACCGGGTTTTGAGTTCTCCACCATGTTTCGAGCTAGCAGGACACAATGCGTGCCCTGCAACAATCACATATTAAATACACAACAAAAACACATCTGCTGCCATTTCATTTATTAAAGAGAAGATAAAACATAAAACATCGGAACTGTCCGGAACGCCCCAGCGATTCCGGACAATTATATTATTTTACCTGTGACTTCATCAACCAGAATTTAGGAATATAACAATTGGGATATAAAATGGATGATATAGTTGACAGTGGTGTATTAGATGATGATGACATAGCTGACAGTGGTGTATTAAATGGGTATGACATAGCTGACAGCGGTGTCAAAGATGATGATGACATAGCTGACAGTGGTGTATTAGATGAGGATGACATAGCTGACAGTGGTGTATTAGATGATGACATAGCTGACATTGGTGTATTAGATGAGGATGGCATAGCTGACAGTGGTGTATTAGATGAGGATGGCATAGCTGACAGTGGTTTATAAGGTGAGGATGACATAGCTGACAGTAGTGCATAAGATGAGGATGACATAGCTGACAGTGGGGCATAAGACACAGATGACATAGCTGATAGTGCTATATGATGATGACATTTCATCAATGAGAAATAGTAAAAGGTCATTTAAAGGGTTGTATACAAACTCAAATTCTCATAAGAAGATTTGTGTAAAATGAAGATGAAGTAATATTTAAAGCTACATCACCAACCTCTAATAAAAGTTACATATATAGAGGACTAATAAATAATAGCAACCATTTTATGCAAATTTGACAACAGAACAAAACTGATAATGCAGTTTGTTGATATATTATTATATGACTTAATTCCCTGTTATTTCTAAAACCCTATTTCCTGTTTGGACCTCTTAAGTTCTGTTAGACTCCAGACACCATAATTATATGTAAATATACAACAACATTTTGTCTTTGACAGACTTATTCAACTATTTTCAGTTTTATGTATATTTTATATACTAACTGTAAATCAAAGTAGTAATATTTCCATATGTTAAATTTCATAACAATAAACATTTACCAGAAATCAAAATATACAAACAATAATAAGTACCTGAATGTCAAGTCTGAACATAAAGGTCTGTGTAACCTTAACATAATTCCACAATTATATCACAGCATGAGTGTCCAATTTCTTATTTCAAAATTTAAAGTTAAATATTAATATCCTTCCCATGAATTAAGCCTGTATGTGTGGGTTGATGCCATTTTCACTGACGTCTACGAAGACAATATCATTATAAATATAAATCAATAATCATCCTTTAGTTCCAGACTGTGTATTGGCTCTCCACAAATAATTATGATAATTTCTAATCAAAATCAATATCATATGATGTCAAAGAAGAAATCCATTTATAGAAATAGTAGAGTTAAATAAAAGCAATAAATCAATCAATTTTAATCAATTGATATCATTTTTTTTTTTTCAAATTTAGTAATATACATGTAGATCAAAAAGAATTTACTTTCAATGATATGTAGGTACTGCAAAAAAAAGCCTGCATATATCAATAGATGATGACCATGTATATACCTAACTCCTTTTACATATTCATTACAAAAGTTCGTATTTCAGATCCATTTATTTTACAATTAGTAAAAATTAATCCAATGAAAATGAAAAAAAAATCAGTTAAAATCCTATCAGAAAATTGACTAAACATCTAGGAAAAATTGATACTCGTAACACACATATACATAACCCCTCAATCTCCTGGAATGATACAGGCACTTCAAAAATAATGGGATATGCCTAGTGCAAGATGATATGACCACAGCAAGTGAACAAGGGCTTACTTTCTGTACCAGTTTTATTGTAATCAAGTTTAACTCGAAAACCATAACTGATAGAAGAAAAATCAAAATAGTGTTTATCTCCCAAATATATGAAATTTTGGAATTTGTGTCCCATTTAGCCACTTTCCCACATAAAAAATAGTTAATTTTCTGTATAAACTAAAAACAATGTATTAAAATTGGATGAAAAATAAGAAAGTTCAATTTTAAATTTTTGCAGTTTTTGGCCATTTGAGTAAAATTTATCTTGGAAAGAGTAAGAGATAGAGGAATCTCTCAGTACAATCAATTCAAAGTAAAATACTGAATCAAAATTTAAGAAAAAATAAAAATTCTATATAACTCCATACATGCAAATTTTGTCATTTAGTCCATTCAATTTTCAAATAAAAAGTTATAAAGAAACACCTTCTAAGTTTTGGCCACTTTTACACAATATTAGTAACATAATAATGCAATCCATTTTTCGGAAAGGGGTTTTCAAAACGAATTTATTATAAAACATTTACATTTGCATTTACTGGAATACTATGAAGGGCCGTCAAACAGCATCAACTCACAGGAAAACTAGTGTGGCGTGGTTACGACACAAGGACGTAAAAAGTTGTCCGTATATACAGTTTAAAACTATTTACAGCACCACTTTACCCTACTCTTCAATAAAACTGTGGAGTGAGGTCTTGAATGCCTCCACAGTTTTCTGGATGACGACCCTCTCTGGTAGGTTGTTCCATTCCAGTAATGTCTTTGGAAAGTAGCTGTATTTGTAGCTGTCATTATTACAGCTAATTGGAATAAAGCTGTTACTGTTTTGTCCTCTTGTTGTTCTTGTTGGTTTTACGACATAGGGTGGTATCTGGAGAGCGTTGATGCTGTTTACGCATTTGTAGAGGTTTACCAATCGCTGTTCTTGTCGTCTCTGTTGTAGAGATGTCCTGGAGCATCGATGTGACACTTTGGTAGTGATTGTACTGACCAGTTACAAAGTGGGCAGTTCTACGTTGGACCATTTCAACTGCATCAATTTGATATTGGCGGAAAGGGTCTCATACAGATGATCCGTATTCAAGGTTTGGGCGTACGAGTGTTGTGTATGCTTTCTCCTTGACTTCTTTGTTGCATTTATTGAGGTTCCTCCTGAGGAATGCCAAAATGCCAGTTGCTTTGGTGGTAATCTGGTTAATGTGGTGGTTCCAGTTGAGGTCATTCCCTAGTTCAACTCCGAGGTATGGATGGTGTTCTACCTCCTCCAGTATGCTCCCATCAATGTTATAGTTGTTAATAGAGACGATGTTCTGTCTTGATCGTTTGAGTCTCATGACATAGCATTTCTTGGCATTGAATCTCATTAGCCATTTCTTAGACCACTGTCATTGCTTAACGCTGTCATTTTGCTAAGATCTTCCTGTAGCTGTTTGGTGTCACTAAAAAAACTCCTTAAAATTAAAGCACATCTCAAATTTATGCTTACCTTAATCATAATGCAGTGTTTGGTAATGCAAACTATTGCAGTTTCAGTTGTCTTTTAACCGTCGTTGCTAGTTTTTGTTACCTTTTAATACTTTTATTTACTTTTTGGTTTCGTGCAGACGAATTTTGCCGGAAAATAGATATGTCGTAAAAGTAATATTAATTGTAATTATCATACATATTTAATTTCACATGTACAACTATATTATTTATATATACTTTTATGAAAATATCTTATTTCAATTGACTTTTTATCAATAATCAATGGAGAAACAAATGCGACAATCTTCATCCGGGCATTCCCTGATTACCAACGATCGGCAGTGAAGGTCGAACGAAAGAAAAATGCTGTCGACTCTTGCATTAAAGTCAGGTATAGCCAACCCTTGAAATTATATCATACCAATAACTATATTTTTTTAAAGACAGACGACACAATAAGGGAAAAAAGAACGAGAATCTATCATCTCTCTGCACTCGGTCATTGCGTTTGTAGCAGAAGAAAAGTTCGATCTCATCTGTGCCTAGTCCGAGATTCCTCTGCCGTTCGACGACCATTTAGAACTTGCTGTTGTCATTGAACGTTAGAGCGCTTGCCATAAGCAAAACAGCGGATTTTTTTCCTCATCTCATTTGTAGCACATTTCCACGTTTTGTGGCTATCAGATTTTATTTTCTATCCAAAACCCTAATATATATCGCTTCACCAATCATTTTTCTATTCATTCATAACCATCTTACCCTCAGAGAGTGGTGTTACACTCGATTACAGCACGTTTTTTCCTTACACCCAATGATTTGGTCATTTCACTGCCATTTTTTTAACGTGATCTCGCGATACTAACTGAAAGATGACAGCAATGCATTGCATGATGGGAGATACCAAATGCAGTGCGCCAAATTACCATACGTAAACAAACATACAAGACAATATAAAGCGTATTCTGCAGGACAAACAGTCCCATCTACAGCTCAAATCAGAGCAGAAGGAAATAATACAAAATATGTTGGATAGAAAAGATTCATTTGGCAGTGTTATCCGCGGGCTTCGGAAAGAGCATGTCTTACGTTTCCCCCTATTTTGGACAAGGTCAGATCATATATGCAAATCATCTCCCATGATACATTGCGTTAATAGTAGTTCTCTCGAAGTCACGTGACAAATATTTCAAAATGTCAGTGTTCAAAATGACGAAATCATATGGTCTGTGGGAAATTGTGCCGTAATGGAGTGTAACACCAATTTCTGAGGGTAAGATGGTTATGAATGAATAGAAAAATGATTGGTGAAGCGATATATATTAGGGTTTTGGATAAAAAATAAAATCTGATGGCCACAAAACGTGGAAATGTGCCTCTCTCGAGTGGGAGAGGAAAATCCGCTGTTTTGTTTATGGCAAGCGCTCTGACGTTCAACGACAACAGCAAGTTCTAAATGGTCGTCGAACGGCAGAGGAATCTCGGACTAATCTGTGCCACACATCCGATCCAAAACTGCAAAAGTCGGGAAAAACGATCGGGGAATTCAAACTAAAGTACATCTTAGAGATTGAATCTGTTACTGTTACAATAATTCATAAATTACTTGTTCTTCACTTGATAACCCACATTGCCTTGTTGATTTGTTACTATTCAATGCATATTCAGAGCCGTATTATGGACCTGGGTGGCTCAATGAGTTAGGTAGTTGGATTACCTAACAACTCATACAAGCCTATCACCAATATGGCAGGGGTTTGTGCCTGGCTTTGTAAATTACAAAAAAAGGTGCACTCGACTTGTGATAAAGTGATAAAGTTTACCAGTTGCTTGCCCATGGTTGATGGTTCTCTCCGAGTACTCCGGCTTCTTTCACCTCTAAAATTGGTCGCTATGATATAGCTGAAAGTGGCTTTAAACACAATGAATCAAATCAAATCACAGCCGTATTATAAGTTTGCACACATAGCGAATCTGAGGACGACTACATTGGGAAAAGTTTTTCTCTTTGTAAACGATGATGATGTAAAAAAAAAAAAAAATTTAGGTAACAATAACTAATAAAACAAATTGAAAAAATATATCGTTATTTGTTGATGTTCAGTTGACATGTTTTATAAGTCTGCCCATCACTTCCTGTACCAGGTATGGAGGGCTTGGAATCCAAAAATTGTGGAGAAATGTCAGTGATGGATTCAATATTTGGTTGGTGGGAGCATGCTATAGCAGACTTACAATATTGTCAGTACATATACAAGGACAAACATCTTTTTTACCCTCCCTCCAGCCCCATTCAGCAAGAAGTCCTATTTGTGTTGTTAAATCCATATAATATATATATATGTCTCCTACTGTACTGTACATGCATGTAGATTGTTAATTGTATATTAATCTGCTTCATTTTCTTATTTCAGGCACATTGGGAAGACTTGCCTTAAAGCAAAGGTAATGAAAACATATTTATTTTTATACAGTTAGCTCAACGCAAATGGATTCTCCCACTCCAAAATCTGTGGAATTTCTTGGTGTAAAACTGAAATACACCGATGTCCACCGAAAAAATCTTGGTGTATCTTTGGAGCATTTGGTCATAAATCAGCAGGGTTTCTCACCTGAATCGGTGGGCCGCGGTAAAATTTATGGTTTTAATCCCATTGATCTATGTCGCTTTCTCCACGGGATACAGACAGGTGTTATTAAAAATCAATAACTCAGGTAAGCATAATTGCCGTTTGTGTGACTATTTATAATATTTGTCATCTTCGGCAAACTATAATATTCCCCTGGTTCCGCGTGTTTTCCCTTTTGCTAAAAACAGTAAAATTCTCGGAATCAATATCTCACATAGGGGTATGAACATTTGTCAATTGCCAATACCCCATCAGGCATGGGCTTAGTCAGAACGATATTTTCGAATCCGGTGCTAATAAAAATTTGTGATGAAATTATTTCGTTGAAAATTGCACTACCGACTTGTCTTTTTTCAGCAGGCTAAAATATTTTGTGTTGACTTAAATTTTTAATTTAAAATGCCGATTGTTCTGCGGGATTTCCCTTGTGATAAAAATAGTAACATTCTCGGAATCACTAATAGGTATGGACATTCAGGGATTCAGCCAGGATTTTGAGACCATTAGTCAATTTCGCGGAATATATTGAGCTTAATCTTATAATAATTTACTTTTGATCTAATACCACACAAGTTGTTTTTTTTTTTTT
>MJUT01031499.1:1835909-1854849 GCA_002080005.1 Gigantidas platifrons
ACCCAGGAGTCAATAATGTGACTTACATGTACAGCCAAGTCGATAGAAAATTGTGCTCCACTACACTCAATAGTCTGATGTGGGGCACCACCCAGGAGTCAGTAATATGACTTACATATACAGCCAAGTCGATAGAAAATTGTGCTCCACTACACTCAATAGTCTGGTGTGGGGCACCACCCAGGAGTCAATAATATGACTTACATATACAGCCAAGTCGACAGAAAATTGTGCTCCACTACACTCAATAGTCTGATGTGGGGCACCACCCATCATTTCTCCAATTTTAGGAGCTATGCTTTCTGGTGTATCATCTTTACCAATTAAGTAGGTATGTGTTGCTCCTATGGACTTAGCAAATTCCAACCTCTTTTCGTCTACATCTGTAACAGTAAATAGTACTTAGTATACTTGTCTGTTTTTTCAGCATGTACATTGTACCTTTAACTGGTAATAATTGTTTTCAGTTAGTAAAGCAAGAAGTTTGAGGCAGGTATCCCCAATGCAATGAGGGTTTTTTCTTCACATTTGGAATATTTTCTCATTCTATAATCTACTTTTTGATCAGTACTTTTGTTTTCTTTTGATTTGTGTTTTGTTTGTTTTGGATTCCAAATTGTTATTATTTATATTGCCATAAACATGATATCGGAATATAAACTGTATATTGTATGCAATCTTTTCTTTGTTCCCGGAGAAGAGTAGATGAAGAGACTATTCATTCTCCACTTTTGGGAGACTTCTGTTTGAAATGGTTAGTGTTATGGTTGTATAAACATTAACAGACACAAGTGAGTATATTAATCATATTGTTCTATGGTTAAACTTTTCATGGATATTATATATTTTATGTGTGCGGTTTTTTTTTGGTTTTTTTTGGGGTTTTTTTTGCAAATAAGGCGAGAAAATCAAAAGGGAATTATTTAAATCTTCGACATGATATGTACATTAATTTCGTTTTATTTGTTGTTGACCAACTTAATATAAAATAAGGAAACTGGTATGATTTTTCAAATTAATCAAATGTTTCATAAATATAGCTTTGGAGTGATTTTAATGTTTACGTTGTTTGAAATTTAAATGTTGTGTGCATGCTTACCTGTAATGCAGATTGATGCTGCTCCATATGCCTTGGCTACTAGCAGTGAACAAAGACCAATTGGACCTGCAGGATTAAGAGAAATATGATCATTTGTGTATCTAGGAAGGTGTTATATGTTTTAATGACACAAACATTATAGTACAAATAAAACTAAAATGATGAGCAAAATAGACCCCACCGCTACCCATTTAGACAACAAAGATGATAACAGTTCCACGTAAAATTAACACACTACACGTTTTGGTTCATATTTTTTTTTATCTCCGACATCTCGAAATTAAAACTGCGCTAACTTAGATCAAGTCGGCAGACCCAGAAAATAACACAACGCGGAAATTTCTCTGTTTACAGTATTTAAAATTACTATAAATCGAGCCTGGTAACTATACATGCACATCCTTTAATACAAGGCGCCAAAATAAAACACACCTTCGATACAAAACGCCAATTATTAACACACCACAATTTAACCATCTCATCTTTACACAAAACCACAAAATAACCCCCTCGCCAAAATATCCGGATTCACGACATACAAGAGTATGTTCTTGGATACATTGGCATAAAAACCGAAGATGGAGATGAAAATTTTAATACCCGATTTACACATAATTATGTCCGTACACAGAATGGTATATGGCATGTTCATTTTAGGTTCTCAGATCCTTTGACAATTGTTTGGGATTTCAAAGATGAATAGTGAACAATCGATGTGACCCCGTAATCACGAAATAAGCAATCCCTTTCTTTGACATAAGAAGTCCAAGACAAGGGATTGGATGATTCGATAATATACAAAAAGAAAGAAAGATTCATGAATGTGTTTGTTAAACATTTCTATTAATTGGTTAAGTTGAAGTCATCACTTCGGAAGTTTTACGACTGTCCTCAATCCTTAATCTTATGGCCTTATGGCACAACTTGTCTCGTTGGTGCTGTAGTTTTCTCCACTGTGCCTTGTTCCCTCTGTAATTTTCTCTCTGTGCTTGTGTGTTGGTACGGTTTTTAAGATTGGATTGAGTCTTATTTTTGAAGAGGCCTGTTTGGTTGATGAATTCTGCCACTACTCGTAGTTTACTTTTGGTTTCCTCTATATTTTCATCCTCCAATTGTGCTAGTAGGGTGGCCAATGTTGATCTTTCTAATTCCCACTTCTTTCGTTAACTTTATTATCATTTCTTCTCTGTCGTTCTCATATAATTGGCACTCTAGTAGGAAATGTGATGCTGTTTCTTTCTGGCCACACAGGCATAAGTTTGTAGTGTTGGTTTGGCCTGTTTGATGTTTGTAGTTGTTTAGTATGGAGTATCTGTTCTTAATTGTGTGAGAATGCTGAAATATTCTTTGGACGGGTGGTCATATAGTATGTTTTTCTTGATTCTTGGTTCTTTTTCATACAGTTCTCTTCCCCTTTCTCCAAGGTCCCATCGTCTTTGCCACTTAATCAGTGTACTTTTATGTGCGCTTTGTTTTATGTCCTGTAGAGTTCTTACATTATCTTCAGGTGATAATCCCTTTGCTTCTTTGCTTCTATAGCTGCTGTTTTAGCTAGGATATCAGTTTCGTCATTCCCTTGTATTTCTGCATGTCCTGGTGTCCATAGTATGGTGGTCATCGTGCCTTTTTTTTTTGTCTGTTAAACCATTAGGAATACCTGTGTCACAAATGACCACGGATATGTTCCCTTTCCTCGTTCATGACTTGCCATCAGATTTTTACCACAGTAACAGGACGGATGCCAGTAGTGTAACAGGAATTGCTTACCCTTCTGAAGTACCCGGGTTAACTCCCGGTTTTTAGTGGGGTTCGTGTTGATCGATCTTTAGTGTAGTGTTATGAAATGTACATCATTGTGCTTTTGTCCACTTTCTTTGGTCTATGCATTGTCGGTCATTCGATTTTCGGCTAGACTGCTTACCCTTTTAGTATCTTCAATTTTTTTCTTCGGAAGGTAGTATTTACATTACCCGCTCCAGTAATCAGAACACGGTTTCCCATGGTTACACCAACTCTTCTACAAGCATTCAGTCCAACAGATAGTGGTTCTACGCATGCTCCTTCTTCAAAGCTAACATTATCTGGTAGTCTGTAATATATTAAAAAGCATTCAAACTCAATATTCATACAAATGTACATACGGTGTGTGTCTTGTAGGAAACGGGAGTTATTTGACCCTTTTTTGGGCACTTGTGTTCACCACCGGTTATTGACGGGGTCCGTGTTTCTCAGCTTGTTAGTTTCTGTGTTGTGTTTTGTGTGGGCACATAAAACTAGTGTATACCCGAACAAATTTAGGCCACATGGTATACTGTAGTTTCACCTCCCAAAAGGTTCAATGTTTAGAACGGTCAGAAATGGGGAAAGTTACAAAACATGTTCTAAGAACATGGCATGAAAATGCAATATTGTATTTGGCATGAAGATGCATCGTTATGCGTAGATCCAATTGTGTCTGTTGGATTCAATTCCTGTGAGTTTTAATATGCTATGATATGCAAAAGTTATATAAATCTTCTTCACCAGATAGGCGACAAACAGTCCCTTGTTCTACTTACTTAAACACAAAGTCGGCAGCATGGACATGAAATCTGGCTAAAGCCCCACTGTCTGGAGGAGTTGCCAAGAAAAACAGATCTGGACACATGTTGTATCGTCCTGCTTTACAGAACTCACAGGTTCGACACGTTATGTGGGGATCCATGGCTACTCTATCACCTATAAAATGACAATATTATCAATTCATTAACTTTAAAATACAGTTTGTACAATGATACACTTTGTTGGTCGGTGTAATCGGGCTGTCCCTTTGCGGAAGGTATGTGGTTTTCTCCGGGTACTCCTGTTTCCTCCACCAATAAAACTTACCGCCACGATATAACTGGAATATTGTTGAAAGTAGGAATCCACAATTACTAAAGTACATAATAATTATCAATGAAAATGTTAATAAAATATTACCAATTTTCAAGTTAGTGACACCTGGTCCTAGTTTGGTGACTATTCCACTAGCTTCATGGCCTAGCAACATGGGAGCTTTGACAATGAAATCTCCAATAGCCCCTGCAGTCCAATATTTGACATCTGAACCACAAATGCCAACTTTCTGCATTGAAATCTGTACCTCTAAATAACAAAAAGGATTATCATAAATACCATAAAATTTGTCCATAGTTTTGATTTATTGTCAGTGTAGAAATTTGAACCCCACTGTAACAGAAATACTCAAACCATAATAATATCGTAATACAGAAGATAAATAAAGCATTGACATTTTAACCTCCAATTAACAATATAATTAAACATTGGAATTAAAGCTGACACCAGACATAACAATTAAGAATGAACACAAAGAAAAACGATAAAACATATAAATATAGATTCCTTGAATAAAAAAATAATTAAATGCAAAAATAAAAGCATACATCGTGTCCTGTAGATTAGGTAGGATTTTAATTAAAGGTAGGATGTTTGTGGGGTCTTTTTCTGTCTATGATTAGTATATCGCCTCAAAGAAGAGAGAAAGGGAAGATAGAACAAACATATTATTTGAATTCGATAATTATTTTTGGAAATCAAGAAAACATGTAAATATCGTATGTTGGATCATGGAATTACAAAAGTAAATAATATACAAAGCCTACTACGTATCTTGCATTCATTAAGTCATTCGATAGACGACATGAATGTATGATGTAACGTATCTTGTATTCATTAAGCCATTCGATAGACGACATGAACGTATGATGTAACGTATCTTGCATTCATGAAGTCATTCGACAGACGACATGAACGTATGATGTAACGTATCTTGTATTCATTAAGCCATTCGATAGACGACATGAACGTATGATGTAACGTATCTTGCATTCATTAAGCCATTCGATAGACGACATGAACGTATGATGTAACGTATCTTGCATTCATTAAGCCATTCGATAGACGACATGAACGTATGATGTAACGTATCTTGCATTCATTAAGCCATTCGACAGACGACATGAACGTATGATGTAACAAATACAGTCAAGACAAAGCACACGACAGAGTGCTGCATAGCAAAAATATGTGGTGGCTGTTTTGTGATATTTCGCTCTCTATCGCCGAGCCATCTCGATACCAAAATATTGTTATTCTTCAGACAGATCAAAGTACCGTAAAACGTATACGTACCACCATGCCCCGGCTCTGGAATAGCACGATCTTCCTACAAATATAAAAAAAAATACACGATTTTACTGGAGCCCCATTTGATTACCTTAATATAAATATCAAGCACCAAGCAGAGTGAAAATCACAACCCAGAATGACAGGGTCGGCCTTAAGAGTCGTGGATCCAAAGCTGTAAAACCTCCAGTGTGTTGTGAGTACTTGAACAGCCGAGAGTAGATAATTCCAGCGTGGGGTCCAGTTGGGTGCAATTGGTCTACTTAGGTTGCGACCGACCCTGCAGGTAGACAAACAACTCTAAGTGAGCAATATTTTAGCAATATTCATGACAGTACGTTTACAGTAATGCTAACTGCCCATTCCTCAGGTTTATTACATCTGTTGCTTAAATAAAACACAAAATTGATAGAAGACATGGTAATAGGCCTCGTCTTTTGTCATACTTAGCAATGTACTCACTCTGCCTTCCCCTCTTATCAGTGTACATTTATTTAAAATGCTTAACAGTAATTTTGAAGAATAAAACCAATGAACAAACGTCGATGAATGTAAACTGATGACAAAAGCTTATTGAACTTTATGGATCAAGTGATGTAAAAAAAAAACAACAAAAAACAACCAACATTAGTGAGTATAATAAGCAGTGGCGGGTCCCACAAAAAGTTTGGCTGCCGCTGGTTAAACCCTCCCCATTTTTATCGGAAAAGTATACAATTTCAATGGGAAATTGCGATCATTTGCCATAGCAAAGCTTGTATTCCTTCCGTTTGAAAAAAACCATGAATCGTCGCCTAACAAGATCATAAGGGACAATGCTGATCTCAACCTGATACGATCACAACTAGTTGACAACTTAACTAAGGATTCTCCTTCACAGGTTGTACTGGAAATAAATATAGTGTAGCAAAAATGATAACTAGGTAGAAACTCTTTTAAAAAGTTGCAAGAAGGAAAAATAGCAGGAAAGAAGAAGAAGAAGAAGAAGAAGAAGAAAGAGAGGCGTTGGTTTCCTCTGGGCCCATAATACATCAGAAATGGTGAGAGGTACAATAAATCTGTCGAATCACTCCCGATAGGAATATAACCAACAGATTCTAGCAACTTTTCTTTGAAACATGGGACTAACTATGTATAAGACAACCTTTAAATACACGTTTCAAAGACGCCATATTCAACCAAATGTCCTTAAATATTACAAGGTGTATTCGTGGCCGCGATCGCATGGTGGATTTACATCTAACTATCCTCTCAGTGCATATCATCAGTTCAATTATAGTCAATAGAGAGGTGTACTTCTTGCGGCAGATTGAAGTTTTCCCTAGGTTTCATGTGTCCTCCACATAACCTAAATATAACAAGGGCAACGCAAAGCGTGGCGTATCTCCTCGCCTAAAAATTTGACCCGATGACTTTGACCTTAAAAATAAATAGGGTTCCAGATTCTCTTAAGGACTAAGTATGTACCAAGTTTGGTCAAAATCCAATGAAGGATGTTGATTCTAGAGTGTTCACAAGGATGTTACGGAAGGACGGACGGAAGGACGGTAGCGTTACTATATCCCTTCGCAACTTCGTTGGCGAGGGGATAAATAGCTACATGTATGCTAAACTTCAGTTGGTAACGCTCTTGCACAAAACTCTTGTGAAAAATATAACTGAGATTTACATTGATTCATCACTATCATGGTCAGATATATCAATCGTCTTAAGATCATATCATCTCGAAAGTTAATTCCTAATCATTAGTACGTAACAAGAAATATCTATATAAACACTACTCTGCTTGGTCAAATATTTTGACATTGATAAGATATGAAATACCACTGTTTGCTATAAGAGTTTCATCTTTATAACGAAATTAAATACAGCCCAAATTATATAACTTAGACTTGTTTTATATTACAAAGTCAGGGTATTTGTACAATACATTGTATGTCTATAGGTCATACAATAAATATGCTTACAGCCATGCATTAACCTATAACCCTCCCCTGATATCAAACGACCATCATCTAAATTATAATCTGCAAAATATTATCACTTGTCAAGGACAAGATATCGCCCGCCTTCCTAACATTTTGTTTGCATACGAGACAAAAAAAAAAAAGCACATAAAGGCACATGTGCTCATGGTACGGTATTACCACCCACCTTTTTAACATTCTGTTTACATATTCATTTTCAATAAATTTCTTTATTATTTCATCTTTTCCCTCTATTTATCGTATACATAATTCATGTCCATTATATCCATACAATCTTATTATGGTAAGAACGACTTGCATATGCAGAACCTATATATTCCACGAGCGTGACGAGCGCCTGTGAGGAAAGTGAGCAATAAAATATATTTAATTATTTTAAAAGAAAACTATTTCGAACGAAGATGTAGGAAAGATTGTCCTTGTATTATATATTCAATTACGATGATGATACAAAACAAATGGAATAGCTAGTGAGTTGTGAGAAAAAAAAAATATCATTCGAGGTTCTGACCAATATAACCTTACCAATCGAAGGTCTCCTTTCTTGTAGAGAATTGCAGAAAGATTTACATCCGACATGATGGCAGTTAAAATAACCAACAGAAAGATAGTTTGTTTATCTATTTTGTTTAACTTACGAGTTCAATATCTAGGTCAAAGCATCTATTACCTTAACTTTGTTTGATTAGATAGAAGCACTGTTTGAATTTTGTATGGATGTTTGGGAGAGCAACAGATTAAATATATAGATATTTGTTCCTCCGTTAGATAAAGAATAAATATGTTAGGAGTGTATGTGTATATGGTAGAGGAGATAATTAATTCAGTTTAAGATATCATATTTACACAGGTTTGATACAAATACGTGAAAAAAGAGCTTAATAATTTATATGAATCTTTAAGTGTGGCGGGGCTATCGATTCTGTGTCCTTTCGATCAATTTCGACTGTTTTTCGGTTAGATTCTAGAACTACACAGACAGTGTGATATTTGTTGTTGTTAATGTTGTTCTCTTGTCACATTATTCGATATGTAGTTCACGAAAGCCACCCCCACCACCTAAAAAAAGAATGGTAAGATTCAAACATTATGAAATGCATCTGTTCCATATGTTATTGTTTGTTCTTCCGGTTATAGAAATGTATATTTGCTAGATACTTTTCCAAAAGTATAAAATAGCCCGGAGTCTTCCATGATATTTATCCCAAAGTAAGTATTCAAATACCAATTGTTCCATGGCTAGTATTTGTTCCTTGGTTCTCCTTGATATCTGTACCAAAGTTGAAATTCAAATACATGTATTTTGAAATCCAATTGTGCCATGGAATAACATTTGTTCGCCTGGTTTCAGAAATGTATGGTTGTAGTGTTATTCCAAAATAAGCAGATAATAATAATAGGCCTAAGAGTCTTCAAGGATATTTTCCAAAGATGGAATTACAATTTTGAAATATAATGATAGTATTTTTCTCCCTCGAGAAATATATGGTTGAAAGGTACTTTTTCAACAAGAATATGAATGCCAAATACAACTAGATTTCCATAACTGGGTCTTTAGAATAGCTTTTTTTGTTTATCTCCATTGCAGCCTATGTAAAATTTAGGACTTACAAGGCACAGGTCCCATAGACCATATGCCATTCATTTATGCAAGCTTAAATCTGAGTGAATGGATGATTGTTGTTTAACGCCAACTCAGCAATTTTTCATTTATATCATGGGGAGAACAAATTAATTTTCAATGAAATGATGATGAGGTACTAGACAAACAAGCTTAGCTGGATTTTTATAGTGCTAACTAACTGAAACAACAGTCCGCGGATAGACTTATCGCTCCACTCACACATTATTCCGATTCCGAGCCAGCCAATCTTTGCTCTTTCTCCTTAATAATGCAAGCACCAGAGAAGCAACAAATACCAATTTCATAGTCTTTAGATTGACCCGAACCCACGACCTACCGCACTCGGGGCTAGCACGCTAGCCTATTACACCACCGACCCCTATCACAAATATGCTTCCAGCAATTTACAATTACATCTCCTTTATTTGTTGTCATGGAAATATATTTTTTTTCAGCTTCCTCATTGTGGTCCATGTTAAGCTATTGACCACAAGCGGATCCGACAGTGGTTCTCCAATTTGTCCAAGTTTAAATCTACCATTTCACAAGGGCAAATTGGCACCAAAAATACAACTAGGATTTGAGATGTCACCAGGATACCATCTATCAAGACAATCTAAAAAATTAAAGAACAATCAATGGATGGACAAAGCAAACGTGTTTTTGCTTCTCGTTTCACAGTAGTCTCCCTCTTACGAGGCCTGATGACAAATTAGTCTCGTAAGAGGGTGACAATTTAACATTAGTGAACCCTGTCTAAACCAGACATAATTAGGACCAGGTTTTGTTGGCAATACTCAGGTTTTAACTTGATACAGGTGAAATCTCAAAAGATTTCCTACATTGGGACTTTGGTTAAAGCTCAGTTTACACAGGATTCCATTTTACTCGGAGTTCTAGACAGGTTTCTATCTCAGTGCATCTGAAATTTGGCCTGATAAGAGGATGGCCTTTGTTATGAAGTATTGTCTTGTAAATAGTTGACAAAAGGAAACAAATTCACCACAAGTACAGTGAATCTACCATTTTTCAGTAATATGTTTTATAAATTTTACTAAGTGCTATTCACAGGGGTGATTCCAGCTAGAAAATAAAATAATTTAAATCAATGAAAATTAGCTGAAACCATCCCTTTCAGAAAGGTCTGTCTTTGACCTAAACTGACATAGACCTGCAACTTTCGTTATTATTTTTTTTTCAAAAGGAAAATAGCTGAAATCAGTTAAATAATTGAAAAAAAAAAAAAAAAAAAATCATCCCTGTATTCATATTTATATCTCCCACATTTAGAAATGCTAATAAACTGTTCCTGTAATTATATGATCCCATGATGTTAGTTGAAAGTACAATATTATGCACACATTTTCTCGCATATCTACATAATTATGGTAATACCTCAACATTATATGATAAAGTTTGTCAGTGACTTGCGACAGGTCGGTGGTTTTTCCACCAATAAAACTGAAATATTGTTGAAAGTGGCATTAAATACCATAAACCTATCGAATCTCTTTCTCATAATAAAACAACAATTTTTTTTTTACATATCAATATTTATTAAACATATGTCTTAACCATATCTTCTTGGCTTAAAGACTAATTATTACAAGGAAACACTTGATATACTCGTATGTCGATTCATGGACAAAATCAACCAATTGGAAAATTGTCGGTCATACATAAATCAGCATTTCAATGAAAATCAATCTAGGTATTTAAATTTGGAAGTTTGTTGGATCTTTTAAACCTTTATAAAATCTGATTCTGAACATCAGAATAGTTATATGAAGGAGTAAAAAAAACCTGCCACATGTAAATAAAATGTTACACCACATGACCAAATGATATTAGAAAAAAAAAAGACAAAAAACTAAAAGATCACATACATATCTTAGACAGAGAGGAAACTACAAAGTAGACAAAAGTTCAGTTATGTAGATTAGGACTGAAAAACTGTTTGATTAAAAATATGAGCAAGACAAGAATAGACCCTCAAAGAGAAGGAATGATACTATATTCCTACAATGAAGTACATTGTATATACATATGAAATGAAAAAAGAAGAAGTATCATATATTAAACGACCAAAGAAAATGAATACTTGGCAGTCAATACGGGTAGAAAAAATAAGTGAAACCTGCCCATATGGTCACCTCTATTAAGCAGTCACCTGTATTAAAAGGTCACCCTTTTCTTGTCCTGTCAGAAAATTTCATATGAATTGAATTTCTTAAGTCACCTGTCTTAAAAGGCCATTTTTTCTTTGTCCCAAGGGTGACCTCTTAATACAGGTTTGACTAGTAAAATCTATAATACCATTTATAACGTACATGTATATATTTATTTTTATCTCTACCTATTATTATTATAAAATTTTGTTTAAACCCCATTCTGTATACTGACATGTATTTACATTAAACAGTTTTTATAAGTCCAAGTAACTGGTACAGACATTTAGCTTTGTTCATATTTCAGTCCGTCTGAAAATCTTGTTATTTATATTCAAGACTATCAATAGTCCATTCCTGTAAAGGTTTGATTCAAATGGCTCATCTGTTTGAGATCAGATTTAAAAAAAATGTTATGATCGTTTTCAATATTTCGTGCTTTCAGCCAACTAGAAACTGTTATGATCCATAGATACAGTCAACTCTCGTTATCTCCAAGTCAACGGGACCACAGAAATAATTAGACTCAACAAAATTAGCGGATTACGAGAAGGGAGATAACCAAGAAATGGTCCGATAAAACAAGGTTGACAATTATGGACTATCGGTGTTGAATACACTGGGAAATGTTTTTATGCGAGTTTGTTATTAGTGTTTGTTTTATTTTGTGTAATAATAAATGTTTTAATGGAAAATTGTGTGTTTTATTTTATTCTAATGACAATAGAAAATTACGCTACTTTATTTTATTTATTTCATACAGTACAATGTAAACGTAACAATGCCGAAAATGGCAAAAGTCGGCTTGGACAGTTTCTATTCACACCCACGCTGATAATGTTTATTTTACATTAAGATAAAAAATAAACAATCGGTTATGATCTTTAATGTAGGAACAATTAAGCTTAAATAACTTTATCAATCATTAATCAATAAAAATAAAATTGATCAGCTTAACCGACTATTATTCATTAATTTATACAGACCCAAGCGTAAACAGGCCTTTTTATGTAACATCGGTAAATATTGTTCATCTCGAAACAAAAGGCATTAATTACATTTGTAATAAAACCAAAGATTGTGATGTTTTAATCAACAACAAAAGGTAAAATATCATCAATCATTTAATGACCGGAAATTTAAATCAATAAAAGACCTGCTAGGAAGCCATGTAAATTACCCCCAGGTATATTTTGACAGGCCGTAAAAAATTTGAGATATGAATTGAATTTTGCATTACCTTGGGACTGTAATTTTACTTCGAGAAACCAGAAATTTTGACTAAAACGTATAAAATGCTATATATTTATATATACCGACGCTCTGGACTTTCTTGAAATTTCGAGTCAAGCGAGTTCGAGACGAGAGTCGACTGTATTTATTTTTTTTGAAGTTGGATTTGAATGAAATGAAGCAAGTTCATGGAGGATCACCCATCAATGATCTTATTTCAAACTAACCAACAAACAAAAATGTGATAAACATGACAAACAAATTTCAAAGTGATGACAAACATCAACTGGCAAGATTTTTTTTTTTTTTGTAAACTCTAATTTTTTCAAAAGACTATTTTGCACTTCTCCAATTAGATTCTAAAATAATAGGTTTTTGTGATAATAGTTGTTTCCCGTACAGAGAACAAAATGGTTCCTGTTCCATGCCAGAACAACGGAAAGAATAAACAATTTGAGGACAAAGGGTCACCAGAAACCAAGGTTACTTATATTGAAAATATTCTGTAATAACTTCAGTAAGAAGTGTCAAAAAGACACACAAAAATTAGAGTATGATATATATAGTCTGGTTTTAATGTGGCATGTGGTATTTGAGGTGAATATATTGAATTATACAAACAAGGATCACCAAAAATGCTAGTAAATTCCAACATACTTACATACCACACCTAGCATCAATCTGACTTTTCGTTCACAAGTTATCACCCAAAAAAACATCCCCAAAATTTTGCAAGCTAGAAGGACAAAAAAAGGGGCATAACTATGGTAAGAATTGCCATTATCGAACTAGACCTAGATATTCACATACATACCACATCTAGCTTTAATCCGATTTTTTGTTTGCAAGTTATCATCCAGAAATCATTAAGGGACAGACCCAAGGACGACACCCTTTACTATAGTCCCCTTCAATGAAGCATCGGAGGACCATAAAAAATACACATGTTGTTACAACATTTAAATTTTGTACCGAGTATAGGACAAATATTTGTTATTTTGTTGAACTTGTTATGAAAAGGACACTTTTTCCTGCATTGAATGGACGTAACTCTAACAAAAACGTTTAAAAACCTATCATTTTATAATCAAGTTGGAAATGTGCAAATGGTCTATTGTGATCATTAACTGTTTTACAATATTTGTTGTACTCAATTTTCCATTTTGGTCAGATGACATTTTGTATTCTAATTTAGTTTTATCATGCTTTCCTTATTTATTTACTACCTTTAACATACTTGAAACTATTTGAATTTTCAATGATTCACATGTAGTCAGTTCCTAAATACCATACAAACACTTTCACTCACCTTTTCAGTCTCACATAGCAGTTTTACATACAAATCTCTCATACAGTGACATGCATTCACTTTTATAAAGCAATGATTACAAAAAAAAATTAATAACACATGATTTTTTAGCGAATGAATATTATCAATATACGGCTTTAAAATAAATAAAAAACAATATCACATCAGTTTTCTACCAGTTCAGAACAACTGAACCTGGACGTAAAATTGGAGAGTCCCAGTGTGCTGAACTTGTACGCTTATTAAACCTGGCTTTCTTTTTAATAAAAATTTCATTAAGATCTGGGGGAATTATTTCATCAAACATCTTCTCTAGATCTGGTGGATGGTAGTGTTGATTGATCAAAGCAGCCTTCAAATTCGGACCTACAATAAACAAAGTAAAACACTAGCACTTCAAAATATATAGACTGTTTCATGGTTTATGGTGCTTAATGCCACTTTCAACAATATGTCAGTTATATCGTGGCTGTCAGTTTTATTGGTGGAGGAAACCGAAGTGCCTGAACAAACTATATCACATAATGTGGTATCGAGTACACATTGCAATGAACGGGGTTCGAACCCACAACTTTAGTGAGGATAGGCACTAATTGCATAGGTAATTGTAAATCATACTACCATATGATCCCCTACAGACTTATCAGAAATATTTAAATCTAGAGTTCTTAAATGGTAGGTAGTGTAGTTTTTGATTGATTTTGATCATATACAGACCTGATTTTACGAGGACAACAAAAAAGCGGAAATCGGCAAAATCGGAAGTATTGAATATACTATAAAAAAGGAATCGTAACGGTAAAATCTGGAATAAAAAAAGCGGACGAAAATCAGGTTCACATAAAATAAAAAAAGTAGTTGGATTTTAAAATTTTCAATGTTGAATAAACTAATTAGATAAATGAACAAAAGGTAATTAAAAATGACAACAATGGTAAATTGTCCAAAGGATCCTGTAATACTAGTACCATCTTAATATTCTATCATGTACCGATACATCAATACTAAACCACATCAGTGGTGTAATGGTTAGCATGCTCCCCTTGAGTACAGTAGATTGTGAGTTCGAGACTCAGGTCAAACCAAAGACTATAAAATTGATATTTGCTGTTTCATTGCTAAGCATGCAGTAATAAGGAGCAAGAGCAAAGACAGGTTGGGTCTGAATCAGGATAACATGTCCCAGTGGGGAGACATGTCTACCTGTGGACTATCCAACTAAGCATGTTCGTCTAGTACGAACCAAACTTCATCATCATCTTAATGAAATGTATCTTGTTCTCGCCATGGCATAGCTGAAAAAATGTATTTAAATGCTTATAGTAACATTATCTTTCATAGTTCAGAATAATTTTGTAGTTCAAGGTCATGTATTATGTAAATACCTGAAGCCCATGGAGGAATCCTTTTCTTTGGAGCATCTTCATCGTCTGTAGAATCATCTGACTTCAGCTCTGATATGTCGTATGTGATAAAATTACTTGGTTTGTAGGTTTTAGCTGGAGTCATATCATACCTATAAATAGGAAAAGGCAAAACTGATAGATTAACTTTTCAAAGATATATTTGACTAAACAATGACCTTTTTATAAACCCCAGGGATAGCCCAATTAAACAAGGACTGGGTTGCACAAACCTTACTTAAATTTAAGTGTCAATTAAAACTTAATTGACACTTAAACTTTTAAGTGTACATTAATTCTATGTACATTTCAAGTAAATTTAATTGAAACTTAATTTTAATTGGCGTTTGTGCAACCCAGTACAGGGCTCCGTTGTTGAACTTATGATTAAGCTAATCATATGATTAGCACTAATTACATTTTTAATTCCTAATTACATAATTATCTAATGCAATGAATAAATATGATTTAGTTAAAACATTGATTAAAAACAGTTCAGAAGCAAAATTTAATCATTGCATTAGTATGTAATTATGTAATTAGGGCTATTTATATGATTAGTTTAATCACAAGTTCAACAACGGACCCCATGTGTTTTATGTAGCCTGTTTCTCTTGACATAACAATATCTTTTATGAATAAGTTTTAAGGAGGACCTTTTTCTAATGCCAGGGAATATAGTCCAATTAAACCAGGTGTTTTATGTAGCCTGTTTTTCTTGACATAACATTATCTTTTATGAATAATTTTTAGGAAGGACCTTTTTTTAATGCCAGGAAATAGTCTAGCTAAACCAGAGGGTTTTATGTAGCCTGTTTCTCTTGTCAGACAAAATATTATCTTGTATGAATATTTTTTTTAATGCCATGAATAGTCCAGCTAATTCAGAGAGTCTAACGTAGCCTGTTTCTCTCAGCATTTTTTTTGGTTTTTTTTTTAAATAAAAAGATTGAGAATAAATGCATGCAGCTTAAACATTTTATATAATATATTCATAAAAGATTTCATTAAAAAAATTACTATATATACACTCCGACAAAAGTTAAGCACCACCCTATATTTTTATTGATATATTTTGTACATCAATACTGTTAAAACAATAAAATAGATATCACCATTTTTCTTACACTTCTTAGAAGACTACACTAAGGGCTCTAAAATTACCAACCTACGAAGTATTTATCATCCTGAAAGACTATGACGTGGCAAAAATGGGGTTTAAAACAGGTGCTGGAAAAACGTAAAACCAGTTTGTCTTTGATGGAAGTTTTTAACATTGCATTAAAATGCAGTCTTCAGATTTTAAGAACTTTTAAATGCATCTATTGTGCGTATGTGTAAGGCATAAAAATCAATAACGAGTATATCCACTGCGTTTATTGTGAAGTTCTGTAACACGCCTCGTCATGCTTCGCACAAGATGCCTAAGCCGTTCTTGGGGGAACTGTTGCCACTCCTGTAATATAGCAGTTCTTAATTCGTCAATATTTGGACATTTTGGATTGCGTTGGTTAATTTTTCGGCCAATAAAGTCCCATACATGCTCTATAGGGTTCATGTCGGGCGACATCGCAGGCCATGGAATTGTCTGAACAGCCTCTTGCTGTAAAAAATGTTGTACAATTCGGGCTCTATGTGGCCTAGCGTTGTCGTCCATGAACATTGGCCTGTCAGCCAATGCATGATTGTCGAAATGGGGGACTACGCGTGGAGCGAGCACATTGTCACGGTATTTTTGGCCTGTCAGATTACCATCAAGAACATACAAGTCCAACTTACAGTCAAAGGAAAAACAATCCCCACCCCCAAAAGCAGTTGTGCCCAAAATGTGGTTGTCCTGAAATGAAGTGTTTCGTTGGCGCCAAACCCTTGCACGACCGTCGGTAGGGCGTAACAAAAAACGACTTTCATCAGACCAGTGGACCCAACTCCATGTGCGAATAGTCCACCCAAATGATCATGTGACCAGTCAAATCGAGCATGGCGATGACGTAATGTCAACTGTGGACGTTTTATGGGTCGTCACGCTCGCATTCCCTGATGGTGGAGGCATCTGATTACAGTGTGTGTGCTAATGTAGCCTCCAAACGCTAAATTACCACGAAGTGCACCAGCTGTACTGAACGACAGTTGCAGCGCCTCTCTCGGCGTCGTTTTGCGAGGTCTACCTGCACGTGGACGATCAGTAACATTCCCCGTTTGACGAAAACGCTGCATCAGTCGTACAATGATGGAATGGTTAACCCTGAAGTGGTCTGCCACCCTTCTATGGCTAAAACCACGTTATGTTGTGAAAATTTGATGGAAAAAAGGGCAATAACTCCAAAATGGGAATGGAATTTACTTCAAAATTGCAGGGTATGTAGATCTTGACATACTGAACATGTTTGAAGTTTAAACTTAACATCTATCTCTTATAGTTTTTGAAAAAAAGGACGAAAAGTATTAAAATTTTGAAAATTTGATGAATAAAGGGAAATAACTCCAAAATGGGTAATGGGAATTACTTCAAAATTGCAGGGTAGGTAGATCTTGACATGCTGCACATTTTTGCAATTTAATCTGAACATCTATCTCTTATAGTTTTTTAAATAAAAAACGAAAAGTATTAAAATTGTGAAAATTTGATGAAAAAAAGGGCAATAACTCCAAAATGGGTGCTGGGATTTACTTCAAAATTGCAGGGTATGTAGACCTTGACATGCTGCACATTTTTGCAGTTTAAACTTAACATCTATCTCTTATAGTTTTTGAAATATAAGACGAAAAGTATTAAAATTTTTATGAAAAAAGGGCAATAACTCCAAGATGGGTCATCAGATTTACTTCAAAATTGCAGGGTAGGTAGATCTTGCTGTGTTGATCATTTTTACCCCGTCAGATTTTTGATATTATTAACGGTTTTTGAGTTATTACCCAAAAACCTGCAATTTTACCATATGTTCTATTTTTAGTAACAGTGGCCATGTTGGTTGGTGCACGGCAACACCGGACTCAATTTTGAAACTATACACCCTAGTGATGATTCAAACCAAGTTTGGTTTCAATTGGTCTAGTAGTTTCAGAGGAGAAGATTTTTGAAAAAGTTTACGACGGACGCCAAGTGATGGCAATAGCTCACATGACCCTGACATGGGTCAGGTGAGCTAAAAATCAGCTTTCGTTCGCAAACACAAATGTTGAAAAGTACATGTGGCACTTTACACACCCTGTCATATACACATAAATAAAAATCGATCAATAACCTGTTTCACAGGTAAGTAAGTATGTGTGTACAGGTAACGAAAACAGCAAACCGATTTGAAATAAGTTCATTATTAGAAAAGATATTATTGAAACAAGTCAGGTGGTGCTTAACTTTTGTCGGACTGTATATGTTATGTTGTTATTGGATGTTCAAAGTTGTAAGTTCAGTAGCTTTAAATGACTTACGAATCTGGGTTGTTTGGTTTTGATGACACACTATAAGTCTGTGTTGAATTAAGACTACTCGTGGCAGCCTTCAGGATTTCTTCCTTGGTATTTTTTATGTTAGTATTATGACTGTTTATTATCTGTTTTACAGCTTCCTCTCGTTCTCTAAGCTCGGCACGACGCTTCTCTTCTTCTAAAAGTCTCTTCTTTTCCTGAATGAAAAATGTGTAATATATATACACATGTAGATGTCTTTCAAAAAACCTTGCTTTAACAGCCCTTATATATATACTCCAAGAGCTTTATAGTACAGAACGAATAATGGCCATTAAACAAGAAAACCTTGAAGTTTTCAACAATTCATGGAACTGTTGGAGTACTTTATTACAAAATAGGGACCATGCATAGTGCTTTATGCTCTTTCTTCTTCTTTTTTATTAATGAAAGAACATATGTTGCACTTCAAAAAAGTATTGTTTAACTTGCACAATTATAACTCTCTATAAGATATATAAAATATTATATATATATATAT
>MJUT01031499.1:1864270-1888721 GCA_002080005.1 Gigantidas platifrons
GGTCCTATGTTAAAACTATGTTCGCTGATGGTGGCCATCTTGGATGGAGGTCGGGGTCACATGACATTATTTTGAAAGTTGACCACCTAAGGACCATTCATGTCATGTTTGCTTTAAATTGACTTACTGGTTTCAGAGGAAAACATTTTTAAACATTTTTTCCATAGGGTCCTATGTTAAAACTATGTTCGCTGATGGTGGCCATCTTGGATGGAGGTCGGGGTCACATGACATTATTTTGAAAGTTGACCACCTAAGGACCATTCATGTCATGTTTGCTTTAAATTGACTTACTGCTTTCAGAGGAAATTTTTTTTAAACATTTTCCCCATAGGGTTCTATGTTAAAACTAAGTAGTCATGGCGGCCATCTTGGATATGCGATCGGCACAAAAATAACAAATTTAGTAGAGGACCATCCAGTCATCATTTCTATAATGTTACAATTCCATTGGCTGAGTAGTTTCTGACAAGAAGATTTTCAAAGTTTCAACCAATCAGAACACATTATTGGCCCTGGCGGCCATGTTGGATTTCCGATCTGCACCAAAATTTAGTAGAGGACCTCCCAATGAACATTTCTGCCAAATTTGGTCCAAATCAGTTCAGTGGTTTCAAAGAAGAAGAAGAAAGTATGAAAAGTTTACAGATGTGGACGACGACGGATGCAAAGTGATGACAAAAGCTCACATGACCCTTTGGGTCAGGTGAGCTAAAAAAAACAAAACAAAAAACAAATAGCAACACAGACCTACAAAAAGTGGGGCTGAGTTCAAGAGAGTAAGCATCTCCTGTCTCATTCAGGGTATTAATAATTATTGTTTACAATGCTAACATGACCTCACTCTTTCCCTTTGCTAAAAAAAAAAAAAAAACAGAATTATTTCTTCGTCTTATCTCATTAGCACATGCGTCGATGAATGTGACGACGTTTCCATTGGCAGCATAAAGTGTGACCCGAATAATGTCGATAGAGGGCACAGTATTATTCGAGCTACATAAATTGTGTGCGACATTTTCCGCAAGCGTATGTATAAATTACTGTCTTCCAATCAAAATATACTACTGTATTTGTACTTTTAACATGGATTGGCGGATATTAGTAAATTTTATCCCTCGCTTCTGGCTCGGGATAAAATACTAATATCCGCCAATCCATGTTAAAACTCCCAACACATTCTGGTTTCCATGATTTATTTCTTAAATAAATACATATTGGAGTTATATAGTAATAGAAGTTATAATTGACTGGCAAGTGACATACTTTTGTTGGCGAGTAAAAAATGTTTCCTTATTAGCCAAGGGCTAGTGGGAACTGGTATGAATTGTAGAGCCCTGCTTTAAGATATGTAGAAAGACTTTTAGTTTCTGTCAATAAACTAATACCTCAACTGTTGTTTTTCTTGATCTTCCTTGGCTTTTTCTGCATCTTGTTTTTTCTTTTGTTGTCTTTTTTCTGTAAGTTTCTTCATTACTTTATCTCTCATCTCCTGATCTCTCTTAGCTCTTTGTTCTCTTATCTCAGCTGCTTTTTTCATTTTTATATCATTTTTCCTTTAATGAAATAATTACAAATGTAAAAACCAATTAAAAGTAATGTTTGACGCAAAAACGAATGTCTCCGTCCACATTATTTCATCTTTTGGGAAAGATACCTTGTTATTCCTATTTAAAATGTAGGACGATTTTTGATTTGATTTGATTTTTGGTGTTTTAACCCACTTTCAGCAATATTTCAGCTATATCATGGCGACCAGTTTTAGTGGTGGAAGAAGCCAGAGTACCCGGAGAAAACCACTGACCATGGGCAAGCAACTGATAAACTTTATCATTTGCGGCTGCGAGTCGAGTGCACCCTTTTTTATAATATACAAAGCCGGGCATGAACCCACGCCGTATTTGTGATAGGCTTGTATGAGTTGTTGGGTAATCCAACTACCTAACTCATTGAGCCACCTGGGCCCTGACGACTTTTGCATGATGAAATATTCCGAGACAAAAAGGGCAATATATCCTTAAAAAATGCAGGCATTTAATGGACATTAACGTTTATTATATGACTACTGTCTAAACCTTCAATTTCGGCAACGATTAATTTTGATCATTCCAGAAGAACCTTTGGAACGTTTTATTAACCTCACGTGACGCTAAAATCGGAAAAGTTAAAACCCCTATTTTTAATTTTAGCATCGCGTGAGGTTAATACAACATTCCAAAGGCTCCTCTGGAACGATTAAAATTTATCTTTACAGTATGAATAAATCTTTCTTGTTACCATTAAAATTTACAAATGCCAATTTATAAAACATGGCCCAGAGGACATTAATAACAGTTTCATATAATAAAACAATTATTGACTTTCATTTCGATTAATAAAAGGATCTATCATTCCAAGATATATGATATTTACCTCAGCTTTGACCTTGGTAAATATCGTATATCTTGGAACGATAGATCCTTGTATTGACCTCAATAATTGCATATTGTCTGATACCAGTGAAAACTGACATTGGACAAGTAAATCTTGCATCACGGTTGTCCGACGGGACAAGTGAAAATATAACTGTCCTACCATTTGAAGGTTATTTTCTATGATAAAAATGTGTTGCTTTGTCATTTTTACAGACATAAACTTCGTAAATAAATATTTTAATGTGTTTAAAAATATCGGTTTCCATTGAAGTACACTATCGCTAATTATTACTGTGAACCAAGAGATATTCCGAACATGTACTTGATCCGTATATTTTCAGCGATTTGATTAAACGACAATTGGCATTAAGTAATTATAGATATAATGAAATAGAAATCGATTTGTTTATAGCGTTTCCTTCCCCTACACAATAATCAGCATTCAATAGATGGTGAACAACGACGTTCAAAGCATCCTGGATTCAATCATACGATTACCGCTTAGATGGGCCTGCTATTCGAGAACCAAACTTAGACATTGACGATTAGACACTCATACCATGATGGCATCGTTTGATACCAATGACTTTATGATTTATGTCTAAGTGTATGTTAATTTGTTGATTAAAGATGTCATAATCATAATTTCTGTTAGTATTACTATTAATAATGACAGGATGTGATAATGTTTGAGAGACAATAACCAAAACATTTTACATAAATTGCTGATAATTATTCTCTAGTTTTTGTAATTTTTATTAATCTTTTTGGACAGCTAAAAGATTGAGTCGGACAAGAACTTTTTTTAGTTAGTTGTCTGAAGGGACAAGTAAAAAAAATATGTTAATGTTGAGGCTGAAATGGTTTGAGTCATATGCCATAATCAGGGTTCATACACTTTTTTGTTGAGCAAAATCAAGAACTTTTCAAGGACTTTCCAGGATAAAAATTACAGTTTTCAAGGACATTTTTCTGAACATTTTCATATATAAAACCTTGTTTACCTTACCTTTCTTCAAGTGAAAATGCCTGTACCCAGTCAGGAAAATGATGGATGTACAATGTTAGTGGTTTTGTGGGTGAAGCAGACTTGCCTACCCTTACGATTTTGGTGTAAGGCTCACGATTTTTTGGGCTATCTTGCACCCTTACGATGGTTGTCAATTTCCTTAAACGATTCTGCAAATTTGCGGTATTTCCGGAAAGTGTTCGGTTCCGGTCTGTCATTTCATTGCGGTTCCGTATATTATAGATCGTATCGGCATTTCCGGTGATTAAAAAAACGATGTCAAAACGAACTTTGTCTGTCTAAATTTTGATAATAAACCCAAAATTGATTTAAAATGTTAACATTATGTGGTTATATCATGTGCCATTCGCAACATGTGTAGTTTCTGTGCTTAAAATTGCATTTTGTGACCCAAAAAAAAGAGCCTTACTATTTTTTTTCAAGCACCTTACTATTTTTAACAAAAAGGGGTAGGCACGTCTGGTGAAGGTACTTTTGTGTTTGTCTTTTTTTCTTTTGTTCAGGAATTTACATTTTCCCGGCATCTTGAACTGGCAATGATCAAGGTCACTGGCGACCGACGGCTGATCACGCGATGTTATGATTTTTTATTTTCATAATTTTTAATTTAGAACATAAGTGGACACGTTTGATGTTATGCCTATTAAGAAAACCCATGAATCGTAACGGAAACCAATTAAAACGACAAGCTTGAAGCCAGGTGATGGGATTACATTAATGCGTATTTTTGATTTGAGCGGTAAAATTCCGGAAAACACCGTTTTATAGAAACAGCGCGTAGTGATACAGGAAGGTCTATTTATTTCCACGGGTAACTCAGGTTGTTGCTAGAAGCATCGATTCAACGTCTTGGAGATCGAAAATGACTGTTAACATGCACTTATTTCGCGGAAATAAGATTGTTCAAATGAAAAAGTAGTTTTCAAGGGTTTTCAAGCACCTTTATTGGAATTCAAGTACTTTCAAGTCCTTGATTTTGCTACTTTCGTTTTCAAGTACTTTCAAGGATTTCAAGCACCTGTACGAACCCTGCATAATGATATGCAAAAAAATCAGGGAAGAAATCCTGTTAAACCGGAATCTATTTTCGGATTCGGTTTTATTATTAAAGTTTGTTTACTTTGTTTTTTTGGCATTGTGACAAATTACGGATATTGTTAGCATAATATATACCGGTAGGTAAATATGCACCAATTAGGTTCACTATTGCCATTTTGTATGAATTATTGTTTTTTTTTGGACAATACTATTGTTATTAAATTAAAGTGACAGTGTCTACGATTTTTCATAATTTTTAAGTTTGACAACAACTTGAAAATGAGATAGATAAATCAATAAAATGACCAAATAACCATCTCAGATAAACAGAAATTTGTTTAATTAGATGTAATTAAACACATTACTTCTGATCGTCTGCATGGCAAGCTCATGAATTATTCATAACCCACTGACCCAGATTTTTCAAAACAAAGATATGCATGATGAGCTAAGCATTTTATTTAACCTATCTTTAGACTAAAATGTATAATTCATACATGTTTAATGATAAATTAGTCATACTTACCTATAAGAACACAATTTTTCAATCAAAACTCAAATTATTAGCCATTTTTATAACAATTTTAGTTTGTAAACAACTACGCTGTTTCAAACCGATTCCGCACGTGTGCAGTTCATCATACAGAGGCGGAGTTATCATGATTGACTTGAATTAGAGTAGCCCAGACACAAATTACTTGCGAACATATTTCCCCTGAAATATTTCGTGAAAACCACTTTTCAGTGTTTTTGGCTGTTTTAGATGCATTTTTACTTACATCTGTTCCAAGTTTGGGAGAAAAATTCCGATTTAAAAAATCTGATAAAATCGTAGACACTTGCCACTTTAAGTCGTACATATTAAATTAATTGGAAAAGGGAGATATTTATTTAAAATTAACTGTATACCTCCTTTGTTCCTCAATTTTCTGTTGCATTTCAATATGCCTACGATGTAGACGTTCCTGTTCTTTTTTCTCTTTTTCTACCAGCTCCTTCTTCTTCTGCTCTTGTATTTGCTAAAATTACAATATTTTCCCCCATTATTAGAAAAATAAATCACTAAACACTTTCAAAAATGTTCACAGACTGACTACTTATTATATCCAGGTAAACTAACCCTGCATTTATGAGTCAATATATCCAAACTGCAAACGTAGATCTTGTGGTCTTAGGGGATAACTCATACTCAATTTAAGGCTCAACTTTATATTAAAATAGTTTGGAGACTTTTGACTAAAAAGTTGGATCAAGTAATTTCAGAGTAGATGTTAACATACTATGGTGACCCACACAATATGATAATAGCCAACACGGACCTTTGGATCAGCTTAGTTAAAGGGGCATTATCTGACAAAATCATAAATTTTTGTTACCCATAAAAACTATTAGATTTGATTGATGCCTTAATAAAATGTGTTTCTGTAACTTATAAATGAAATGTATGCACATTGGGGAAATAAGGTGCAACCGCTTGTGTTTTGAGATCGATCAAGAAATGGACGCCATCTTATTAATTATCGGCATCGTAGTTAATGCCTCTTTAAAACAGAAACTTTCAATTCATATAGAAATGGAGGAAATCTAGTTTGACTTGCTCTTACAGCACATGGGCTATATATTTCTGAACGCATTAGTATTGAAGCAAAAAACATCCACATCAAATCCTTTGTGGCACTGACATTGTTTATTAGATATATTTTTTCATTGAAATTTACAGTTCCTAAATAATGTAATTATTATCAAAACTAAGGTTCTCCTCCCTCAGGCCTAGGTGACCTTAGCCGAGGTTCTCCTCCCTCAGGTATATGTGACTTTAGCCGAGGTTCTCCTCCCTCAGACATATGTGACTTTAGCCAATTTTGTTCTTTGGTTTTCTTGACTTTTGAATTATTTGGCTTTGAGCATAACTGATGGTTATTCCAGAAACGTGTTGCGTACACTAAATTTGACATCTATTTTTTTTTATTTCATCACATGTAAATACACACACATCACATTACCTTTGGAGTCAATTTACGAACTGGACTGTTCCTTTTAATGAACGATCTGACAATTCCAGGTTTATTAGACACAGCTATCTTGTTATTTAGATTATGTACAAATGATGATATCTGAGGCTTTGGTCTGATAATCTGCAAAATACAAATAACCTAGTTTATATATCCTTCAGTTGCCCGTGGGTTACGATATTTCTCCACTCAAGAGTTAAATTAAAAATTTTAATTTAACTCTCGAGAGTGGAGAAATATCATAAACCACATCGGCAACTGAAGGAGAATTTGTTTCTCCCATTATTTAACACAAACTTTATTTCAAAAGCCGTCAAACGAGTCAAACGTGGGGAAAGGCACGAGACATTTTAATCCTCTAGAGGATTACAGATTTTTCCACCACTGGTTCAGCGGGGTTAAAATGACGTCATAATGGGAGAAAAGTTAATCCAACCAACAAAAAGCTTCAAGTGTAATAAAAAAAAAAAATTATTAAACCATTAGAATGACATACAATGAAATTACCTTTTTTAAATTTTCTGTACACGACATTGAAATATAACATTAAATTTACACACAAAAAAATTTCAATAAGATTTTATTGTCAAAGGTTTGCATTAACTGAAAATCATAGCATTAATCAACTATATATGTAAATTAAAAATTAGGTACAAGATATTAAATAACCATGACAACTAACTAATGAGATTCAGCCTTCGTTATTTGTATTCCATTAACACAGGAACTGTTAATTTTATTGTCATTATTTCATGTGTAATTGTGTGTACTGTGTACATAGTCTTGAATTCTTTAGGGAAATTTTTTTTATTATTATAATTTATAAAATTTTTGTTTCAGCCCCTATTTCCATCCCATTGCCGACTTTTTTAGGGGCATTTTTCAGTAAATCAAGCAGTTTTTCCAGATAAGACTAGGACAGACAATTCTTTTTCTTAAATCCATTAATGCCATTTAATTTTTTTGAGGTACAAACTAATTTCTCCATATTGTTGAATATGTCTTCTTACATGGTTACAAAGAAAAGAAGACAAGGTCAAAATTAAAATTACGTTTGTTTCCCGCATCCGACCGACTGTTCAAAGATTATTTTTTTTGGTATTTGGACATCAAATTTTATTTTAAAACTATTTTCCTGTACTCAACGTGGAAAGTTCCGATACTGATCCAGACTTTATGTTCGACAAATTGCGGTTTTCCCCTTTCTTCCGTTCTAGATAATACTGAATCAAAAGAATTGTTTGAAATCAAAGTTTTATTTCATTTGTATGTTAAGTTTCCAATTGATGCCTATAATAAAGGTATTTATTGTAAGTAGCTACAGTGATTTGTATTATCGAGTTTAGTTCCTGATAAAAAAAAAAAAAAATTGCCCTACCGACCGACTCACTAGAAAAATGTAGGGTTGGGTGTGGGAAACAAACATATTTTTAAGGATGGCCCAAAATAACATACCATGATCTAGTTTTTTTAATTTTCACTACATATTTGTATTTTTAACATAAATAAAAAGATGACCAATGATTGTTGCAAAACAAGCCTAACCAAGCAAATTTAACAGCAGTGCCACGAGGGCATGATACATCCATCCGAAAAAATAAACATAACCTAATCTGTTTGTTTGATGGTGATTAATGCCACTTTCAACAATATTTCAGCTATATTGTGGCATCAGTTTTATTGGTGGAGGAAACCGGAGGACCTGGAAAAAAAACACCGACCTGTCACAAGTCACTGACAAACTTTATCACATAATGTTGTACACCTCGCCCTGATCAAGATTCGAACTCAAAACATCAGTGGTGATATGCACTGATTGCATAGGTAGTTGTAAATCCAACTCGCATACGATCATGGCCACAATGGCCCCCTAACATTATCTGTGTCACTATCAAGTACACTTGTCCAAGAACAGTGGCCAAAAGATTAGTTATCTTAACGATGAAACTTTCATCAATCCTAGCACTGTGCAAAAATTTAGTATGATTTGGTGTATCATGTTAAATTTCAATTTTATAAGCACAATCAGCAATGTAATAAACATAGGTCTGCAATGGCATGTGAAAATTGTCAAAATCAAGAAACCTTACTTTCATCAATCATAATATGTACAAATTTTGTGAAAACTGAGGTTAAAGCAAACTTGAGTTAGCCATGGCCCTGTGAGAGGAACCGATCACAGTATTGAGTATACATAATATATCTAATAGACAAGGGTATAAAAATTAACAACTTAATGTGATTACCTTATTTCTTGAACATACAGGAGAATCATAATCACTGTTACTTTCTCTACAAAGTATAATAATAAAGAACAAGGTAATTAACACTATAATAACAGTCAAAGATCTGCAATAAATATTGAAATGTAAATTAATATAATTTTGTCACAAAGAAATTTTAAATATATATCCATATGCATGATGTCTACCACAAATTAATTACCTCCCTTCTTTTTGTGCTGTTTTTTTACAGTTGGTGTCAAACACCAATCAATCTTTTTTGAGGGGTTTAAATCAATGGTTCTCTAAACAAACAGACACTTGTCCAGCCTTCAAGGAAATGACTTACAGAATAGACGAACTTAAACACATTTTCCTTTATGAACAATGTCCCATAACTCTGCAACAGCAAAAGTGAAAAATTGTCAAAATTGAAAAATGTATAATTATTTTTTGTTGGTGAAATTTGGTCAAGACAAACATGACTATTTTTCAACAGATTAGATTCAGGGTTTACACAGAATTTTTCAATAAATACAAATTCTGATTTACTAATGACATTAGCGTTTACTGTACTTACTCATCAGTGGAAGTCTTCATTTCATCTGTAAATAATGAAATAAAAGTATTAAAATATAGAATTTGAAGTACATTGAGCATCTACAGAGAAATCTAAGAAAGATTGAGAAAATTGTAGATTTAAATGCTATTAAACTCAAGGACACCAGTGTTACCAGAAAGCTCAATTAATAAACAACATTTCCTTGTAGTATTTTAATCTGTGGCTGGAATTATCCACAAAATTATATACCAAATGAATAATAACGAAGCACTAATACCAACTAAGATCCTATCTGTCACCAGTATAGTTAGTTTTCCAAGCAGTAAAATAATAACTCCATAGTTGATAAAAAAAATAAATAAATAGTGATTGAAGTACATGCTTACTAGAACAATTCTTTTTCCAGATAGGAAACTAATATAATAAATGTTCAATACTCTTGCTCTTTATTCAACGTGGGCCGTCGTGGTTGTGACCGTATGGTAGTTGGATTTACAACTACTTGTGCAATTAGGGACTATCACCACTAAAGTTCACCCCATTCATGGCGAGGTGTACTATATACAACATTATGTGATTAAGTCAGTGGCTTTCTCCAGTTTCCTCCACCAATAAAACTGAAATATTATTGAAAGTGGGGTTAAACACCATAAATCAACCTTTATCCAACGTTTCAAAACATAGGATAAAGAGTAAGAATATTGAACATTCAGTACGTTTATTAAAATGTGAAGAAATACTTTTCATTGTACCTTGTTTTCCTGACATAAAAGTACTATTGCCAACTGGTAATCCAACTGATATATCTGAAACCTAAAAAAAAAAAAAAATCTTATTTGATCAAACGGCAAAAAATGAGTCATCAGCCGGAATTTTTGAAAACAGACATTCAACATATATCTATTTGTATGAATATCATGATATATATGTACTGCATCTATTTTTTTCTATAGGTACCACATGTGCTCTTTAATAATAATAATAATAATAAGACTCAAACAAATAATGCACTGCTTTGCAAATAATTATGACATCTCTATTTTCATGTTTGAAGAATTTGAAAGTTCTTCAATGTAGGAATTGTAATTGCAACATAAGAAAATCGAATAATGGCCATAACTTGTTTAAAATATATTCAAATATGCACATCTCTACTTGTTGAAATCAATAAAAATCAAATTAGAAAATCATCCAGTATAAACTGAAGGAAATGTAGTCACAAGCTAAAAAGGAGAAATGGCATAAGACCAAAAATAAAGTGATTCCCAATTGTCTACAATGCACTAGACAGATACAAAATCAACGAAGTTCTAATATATTGAAATTACTGGTATACAGTTTTAATACTTTACTGGCAATAAGAAAATAGGAAGAATTTTCTAAATCTTGTAATTTAACTGATTAATCTTACATTACTCTGATCCATACAATTTTTCTTTGACAACGACATATCTGCTTCATCATCAGAAAGAGGCCTCTTCTTTGTCTTTGTTCTAGAAAATATAAGTTCCAATATATTCAATTTAATGTCAGTTTCATAAGCAATGTATCAGGTATACTTCAGATATGCACATCACCACTCAGACAAGGTGTACTCGATACAATAATATGTCAGACCTGGTGAAATTACTGAGACTCTTGTCTGACAAGCTGAAATCTTGTGTCTGACCGAACTCAAGTTTGTCGGACCGGATAATTTTTCTGCAAAAATCAATACTTGATCAAAACTGATCGAATAAAGGCCATTTCTAACCAATGTGGCCCTGGTGGCTCAATGAGTTAAGTAGTTGGATTACCTAACAGCTCGTACAAGCCTATCATCAATGCAGCGTGAGTTCTCGCCCAGCTTTATAAATTACAAAAAAGGTTGCAGTCGACTCGCAGCCGCAAGTGATAAAGTTTACCAGTTGCTTGCCCATGGTCCTCTCCAGGTACTCCGGCTTCTTCCACCACTAAAATTGGTCGCCATGCTATAGCTGAAATATTGCTGAAAGTGGCATTAAGCAACAAAAATCAAAATCTAACCAATGACTTTTAATTATTTTATTACTTTCAAACATTTTAAGGACAATTCCTCTAGATCTTTTGAACAAGTACTGTTTGGTGTTCCTATTCCCAGAAATCTTTCAATTATGTCTACTCTGAAAAACAAATGTAAATGGCTTCCTGCTCATCACCAGAGCCCAGAGGTACATTTGTATCTGTCGACCCATCCATAATGAAGGAAAAGAAAGATCTTCCCAACATACTAAATACAAAATGTATATAAAAATGTGCTTGCAATTTTTTTTTTTTTTTGCAAATTTATGTGCAAACGAACATATGTTTATAGTTAAAACACACTAAACAAATTATTTTTTTATTTCAATATTCCGTTTTTGTTATGGGATGGAACATCCGGTAGCATCGATCTTTTTGCCATGATGGGTTAAGCTTAAGGTCTTTTCTTTTAGGCTTCGTAGTTACTTGAGGATTTCTTATTACCTCTGCCGATATTTTACGTTTTAGAGCTTTTCCCGACACACATTTTCAATCATTCAAAGCATGTTTCTTTTTTCCAAACCGGAAACTATTTTTAATGAGTCACTTCCACTCAGGTGTAAAAAAGTAAACTCCGAAATTGATGTCAGACATCTGGTCCGAAAAAAATACGATTTTAGTCATACCAGCAACAAAAAACGTCGAACTTGTCCGACGAATTTCGCCACCTCTGATATGTGATAAAGTTTGTCAGTGACTTGCAGCAGGTCGATGGTTTTCTCCGGTTTCCTTCACCAATAAAACTGACGATATAACTGAAATATTGTTGCAAGTGGTGTTAAACACCATAACCTAACCTAACCTGTTTTTGCTGTGTTCAAACATGTTGTTTGTATGTGCCTTATCTATTCATCAAAAGTGCAATATATGCACATATGTTTTCAATAAAATTGCTATCGAACAAAGAACTAGCTATTTATTGAAGTGCCTGCACCAAGCCTTAAAAGAGAACAATTATATACATGTGATAGGGGTCTCTGTTTTATGATGTTTCGATCAGATTTTTGGAACTGTTCTGACTATATTGTATTTTTTTGGTTTTAATTTTATTATCTTAAACTAATAATATTTATCCATCCTTGTCATACAAATAAAGTATTTTCTGATCTATCATTCTGATTCTTGTCTTATTCACAAACATGATAACTACCTTGTTCTGGGAGGAGGATGTTCAGGCTTAACAAACTGTTGTTTCTCCCTGTCACTCTGATCACCATATACACCACTAACAGATGACTTATTAGAGTTGTTTTTTTGTTTGGTTCTTGTTCTTGTCCTCATTTTAACTTCAGAAGCAAAAACAGAATCATCATCATCAGTGTTACTAGCACTTAATCTTTGATTTGATTCAGGTTTGGTGTCTTCAATGTCACTAATCAACATGCTATGTCCCATTTTTGACCTTGTCCTCGGTAAGTTTGTCTCTGACAAGGACTTAGAACTAAGGATACCCGAGTCCTCATTATCAGACTTAATGTTAACTCTAACAGATGACTTATTAGAGTTGTTTTTCTGTTTGGTTCTTGTTCTCGTTGTTTTAACTTCAGAAGCAAAAGCACAATCATCGTCACTGTTACTAGCACTTAATCTTTGATTTGATTCAGGTTTGGCGTCTTCGCCGTCACTAATCAATACGACTTCTTCATCACTGTAATCAGCTGATGATAGCTGACTTGATAGATGCTTTTTACGTGTTTTCGTTCTTGTTTTTGACACTGATTCTGTCTTCCCTTTTCTAGTTTTTGTTCGTGTACTACGCTGTGGTTTTTCTTCTTCGGTTGAGTTGTCAAGGTCAGCCACAGATCCGTGTGAAGAGACAGATGCAATTGATTTTTCAGATGTCACTGAAGACACGCTGTCTGTATTCTTTGAAAAAAAAAAAGATAGAAAAGTGAAAGGGGTGAATAAACAAATCACACATATCCAATTTAGAAATCTGAATCGTCATGTAAATGCCAAATACAAAAAAATATGTAACACATTAATGACAAAACTCGAACAACAAAATTTAAGTGAAAAGTTTCTTTCTGTGCAAAAACCTAAAAACTAACTCCTTCACAAAGAGAATCAAATTAATTTGTACAAATGTCAATAACTTTTTCCCAAGAATCATCTCTGCAAAGTTTGGTATCACTGAATGAACTGTTTTACAGTAGAATGGCAATAAATACTAAAAACTTACTTGGCCTTTTGCAAAATAAGCTACATTTTTGTACATTTGTATATTGTAAACAGCCTTGCAATATCTGCAAAAATTTACCGTCTAAGTGATTTTCAGGTATTATGTGGGAGGTGGATTATATACTAGATAGGGTCTGAGAAACTTTTCTCATGATGTCGGTTGTGATGGAACAGATATTTCAGAAGATATGGACTCAGAAGTTTGAGTGCATATCCAATATGTTATACCGATTTAGGTACAATTTCATTGTTATATCTAAGTATCATATGAACGTATTTTTTTTATATTAATGAATAAAAAACAGTGTTAAATTTTAATTTGTTTTGCTCTGCTGATTCACTTGTTGTCATGGTTCCTCTAGTATTTGAAGCCGAAATTTGCACGATCTACTGACAATTTGTTTGTTTCCCTAACTCCCACCATCAAAAGTACATGTTTACAAAGTCTCTACCAATTACTTATACATAATAATACATTTTTCATATTAAATGTATGAATGACTGCCGTTTTATTTTTTTTGGTTTATTTCATATTTAAAATTGCTTACTATAACATACCGTTTTATTCTCAATTTTTAAATAAATTAATTTTATGTGTTTAAGAGATTTTGATTGGATAAAAAATTGATGTTATTTTCCATAAACAAAATTTTTAACCGAATGTCACATGTTGGGGTCTCAATTGGGAAAATATTTAATTTTAATTCTTTTTAAGCAATTATTATGTCAAAATAATTTTAGGACAAGAAAAAAATTAACTAGGATTCTGGAAGAACTGTTTTAGATACCTAAAACTTATGTCTCCCCTTAATGCGGCCATCTGTACAACAACCTATCTCGAAAGACAAAAATGTTATGGCCTGGACAAGAAAATACTATTTAAAAAACAATTATTTGACCTTGAGGTCAAAGGTCAAGGTCCCACGAAGGTCTTTACCAGTGATTTTCCGACTGTGTATTTGGGGCCGAATATCGGCCCCAGTCCCAATGTGAAAAAGGCTCTTTTCCCCCCAATTTCATGGGGGAAATTCCCAATAGCGTGGTGATAAAATTATGCGTAAAAATCGTTAATATTTTTCAAATGAAATTAAAAGTCGAACATTTTCACTTTTATGACCGGGTTACTGTTTGTTTTGATTATGCAAGCGAAATACTATGCACAAGATACCGGGAACCAGTGCAGTATATTGGGTCGCTTAATTTGTTGAAAGTGGCATGTACCGGACTGTGATAAAACTTCAGAAAAACGAAAGCGGAAATTATTTGGAATAAATTTTATATTAAACATGTTTATTTAAATAAATTTAATATAAATATAGTAAATATGTCCTGTGATTTTAGTTGCTTGATATTTTGTCAATTCATTTGGGAATTAAAAACGGAAAACAGTTGATGAACCGGAATACGCGAATTATTGCCAATTGAGTTTTAAAGTTAAAAATAAAAATGTCACGATGCTGCAATGTTAAATTTTTTTTACCAGTAATGATGGAATCGAGTACAGGTAACTTGAATCTTTTGGATTAAAAAAGTGTTTACTGCCCGAGAGCAACGAGGTTGATGACGTTAATAAAGCTAGTGAAACTGTTTGTGCTTTGAAGTGAGTCTGACCCTCTAGTCTACTGCCGTACCGGTGGTGTCTTCTATCTAATCCCACTTTAAAAAAAATACCTATTCCAGGTATTCCCACTTTCAAATAACAATAGATATTGTTACAGTTAATTTGCTGTTTTTGCAATTAGTATCTAATTAATTATTACATGTAATTTACCTGTATTTTATGTCAAATATTACAGAAAAAGGCAAGATATTATTTGAGTGAAGTGTTATTAAGAAAATAAATTAGAAATTGGAATGAAACATTTTGTTCATATGGGTTGAAATAAAGTATGACATAAATAGTAAAATATCTTACTAGGCTATATGACAGTGTGGTACACCAAGGGTATTTATGTAAGTTTTGTGGTCATTCTTCTTCATCACAATAATTTGTTACTGTTGGCATAAATAAACCTTGGTACAGTGTACAGGGTTAGAAATTAACTTTTGTAGTTACTAGCCCAAAGGGCTAGTAGAAGATATCAATCACTAGTCCTTAGAAATCCCAATTAGTCCTGTAGATGCGGCGAGCACCCTTCAGGATGTGAGTTGGCTACGGGGGTCTGAGGGTATGCCCCCTCCAGATAAATGTTGAAAATCTAGATGCAAAAGCCTGCAATCTGAGAGTTTTTTGGAGTGAAAATGTCTTTCTCAAAAAGACAGTGTTGAGGGTGTTTTTTTTCCTTCAAATATGAAAATAATGAAATTTTATATGATTGCCAATGAGATAGCTACCAAAGAACACAGGACAATGATTTCACAGTTTAGCCCTTCAATGATTAGCAAAACCCATAATACCATGAAGCAAAATACTGTAAATGTCATACCCTTTCAAAGCACTTAAATTGTAGTTTTTATTTTAAGTCAAAAATGTGTTATTTAAACAGTTTGGATCAATAAACACATTTATCAATACATCAATTTTACATAGTTTTAATTGTTACCTACATGAAAATCTGCATTTTATAATCATTTTCAGTACTTTATTACAACAACAAAATATTTAAAACGATATATTTTAGCAAATATTATCATTGTTCTTCTTTTCCCAATCACCGCGATTTGCAGATCGACATGAAGAGAAGAAACCATAATCTACATTTTAAGACATTAAGTGTTATTTATTTGAAAATCTGGATTTAATAATCATTTTCCGTACTTTATTACAAAATTTGTTTATTTAAAACGATATATTTTAGCAAATATTGTCATTATTCTTCTTTTCCCAATCGCGACGATTTGCAGATGGACATGAAGAGAAGACGCCATAAATATTTTATAAATGAAATTATATTTTGTCAATGTCAAATTTGTACTTGAATTTTGGAAAACAATTTAACTATTTCAAACGTTTGTGTGATCCGTCTTCCAAGCGCTTTAAACAACGTAGTTTTATAAGTAATTTTCAAGCGCATGTTTGACACAGTTGTAAATGGCGTATCATAAAGGACAGAAACGAACAGGGACAATAACGGCTTTCCAACTCTTCGTGATACATACCGGTCTCTATTTTTTTTACTAGCCCAAGCGGACAAGTACCTAGGAGATATGTGTTGTCCGTGGGGAAAATTACTAGTCTCGGACTAGCGGACAATCGTTAATTTCGAACCCTGTACAGTATGATCGCTATTCTATTACTAGACATCCAAATTAATATTTTTACTCTTTCCATCTTTTCCCAATTCACATCATTTATGCACTAATTTTCCCAATTATAAGGGACCCGAGCCCCAGATACAAATGAGTAGGAAAATCACTGATTACGGTATGCAACACACAGCCTTACAGTCATGCACCCACATACCAAATAAATACTATCTAAAAAACAATTATTTGACCTGAGGTCAAAGTCCCACGAAGGTCATTATGGTACGCGACACACCGCCTTATGGTCCTGCTCCCACATACCAAATATCATTGATCTATCTCGAAAGACAAAAATGTTATGACCCAGACAAGAAAATACTATTTAAAAAACAAATATTTGACCTTGAGGTCAAAGTCCCACGAAGGTCATTACAGTATGTGACACACCGCCTTATGGTCATGCACCCACATACCAAATATAATTTACCTATATCTGGAAAGACAAAAAAGTTATGGTCCGGACAAGCTTTGCTGAGAAGAAGAAAAAATCAGACTAAAACAATATGTCTCCCTTCGTTCGATGGGGAGACATAATTAGGAATTAATTTATAAGGATTGATCACAATTTTTTGTTCGGTTCATTCGAAATAAACTCAAAAATGTGGTATACACCCTTGCGGGTTACCCAGTGTGTACCACATTTTTGAGTTTATTTCTTCATAAGCCGAAAAAAAATTGAGATCAATCCTTAAATAATCAGGTTTTTGAACATTATTTAAGTATGAAGTACTGGTTCTCAGCAAATATTTCTGTTAACATTCGTTTAGTGCGGTAACAGATCAAGGCACACATGTGTGATGAAGCTACCAGCAAGTGATTGAAGTTGAAAACGTTTGTCAGTCATTTTTATTCTTCTCATAATGTTCAATTGTAATTATGATAACAATAAATTGATTGTTGCAGTGTAGGAAACTATTTTTTTCAAACACTCGCCATTTTGGCTAGTTGCTTCAAAATTGTACTCGCCAAATTAGAATTGCACTTGCTAAGTTTGGCCAGTGGGTAGATATTTCTACTCGCCAATGATCCAATGCAAATATTTTACATGAGAAATAATAACAAAGATTTATAGCATCTTTATTCATTCTGCATACAAATCAGTTACTTTTTCAATTAACATCATAACTCATGAACTCGATTGCGGTATGTATTTAATATTCAATCATGTCTCCGAAATAACTGTTTAGAACATCAAAATTAATTGCTACAAAATCCGACCCCGACTCGAAAATTACGATTTTTAAAACATTTACCTTTTTACCATGCCCACCCAAACCAAATTTTATTTGCTACCATCAAGTTTTACTCTACCGAATCGCTTGCATTGAACTTTGGGAGGTATATATTAATTTTATTTGATCCCGGTTCGGAAAAGGAATCAATATGGCGGACGTGAAACATTCGCTATTCCTATCAACGATTTTGAAGGATTTCTTCACATCTTTTAATGTTGAATCAAAAATTTTATGGAATCATTGACTGAGAAACTACTTCGTCAGGCTGGTTGACAGGGGAGAGTGCAAAATAATCAGAACTCGCCTCACGATGTTCGGTCGCCAGATTGTCGAGTTCTTACACAAACGTACTTGCCGAATTTGTTCTCTTCTTGCTTTTGGCAAGTTGGCGAGCGGTAGTTTCTTTCACTGTTGTTGTTGAATGAAAGGAAAAAAAACAAACATGTATAACCTGTTTTTCATTGCATTACACATTTTTCTTGTCCAACTTTAAGCTTTATTCACGCATTTGTCCTCCACACCATCAGGTTAAAAGTTGATGCAGATTATATATCCAAACTAGGTTTTTTCTCCCCAGAGAATTTGGGAGCCAAAAGGGGTGCAGATAATGCACAAATGTGGGTTATAAATTCCATGGGTACATTTTTTTTTTATTATTTCCTCTCCCGTCTTCATCGATGCTACTATTATATACATAAGAAGAAAATAAGTTACTACCTGTAGTTCATCATCAATCTTGTAATATTCTAGCAAAAAGTACATGAACAAATGAGTATAACCAATCACTAATACCATCAACATACACTGTGCACAATGTGTGTCTCACCATTTTTGTGTTGTTTTTTTTTTATTAAGAGTGAGAAGGAACATAACTCTTTACTTACCTGTGAATTCTTTTTCAGGCGTAGTTTTGTAGCTGTACGTCTTGGTTTTTCATCTGGAGATTGTACCTAGAACATAGGAATAAGCCTTAAACATGAAATGATAAACAATATTTTGAATGAATACTTAAGGATCCGCTGTGGTCGTATGGTAGTTGTATTTATAACTACATATGCAATCGATGCTTATCACCACTAACGTTGTGAGTTTCTGATGAGGTGTACTCGATACATTATGTGATAACGTTTGTCAGTGATTTGCGGCAGGTCGGTAGTTTTCTCCGGTTTCCCCCACCAATAAAATTGACTGCCAGGATATAACTGAAATATTGTTGAAAGTGGCGTTAAACACCATAACTCTAACCCCTTCATTCTGAGACATATTACAATGAATTCTACAGAAGACAGAATTTTATCAAAAACATCATTTCTTAGTTAGGAAATCCCAACATTTCCCACAACTATTCTGAATAATAAAGTTCCATTCCAAAATTATCAAAGTATCTTTTAGGTAACCAAATTAGTAAGATACTGCTCTAAACAGCGATAAAAAGGCATGGTATAAACTTTACCTTAGACTGAGGAACATTTTGTGAAGGATCTCTTTCCACACACATAGAATTCATTGCTTCAGCTTCTACTGCCCGTAAAGTTAGTAATGACATACGCTTGATTGATGATAACCTTGTTGAGGAGCTTAGTGTTTTTCCAAGTTTAAGCGATTTTCTTACACTAGTCCTTGATTTTCTGGATGTTGTAGGAGGACTTTCTTCCACGACTTGTTCTTCTACAGTATTTATGGGTGTATCCTCAGTAGAACATTCTGATTTCTTGACTCCAGTATTTACAGGTGTATCATCAATAGAATGTTCAGATTTCTTGACTGTCACAGGTGTTACTGGAGTAGCGGTACACATTTCAGGTGTTTCTTGTATTATTACATCATTATTCGCTACTGCTTTTGGAGTGTCAGTGTCAATATTGTTTAAGGATGTTTTGCTCACACGTTTCTTTGTAGTAGCAACAGGCGTGACAAGTCCTTCTTCATTCTTTGTTTCTACAGTTTTTGAATTGTTTTTATCTTGTAGCGATCTCTTTTTTCCTTCTGTATATTTGTTCATTGATAATATTGGTTCTGTCTCTTGTTTAACTGTCTTATTTGTACGCGTTGTACGTTTTGGTTTTGTAGTAGTGGCAACAGTTCGAGATGCTCCTCGTGTTCTGTATGTCCTTGTTGGGGGAGGAGAGCTTGCCATCTCAACATCAGCATCACCATCATCAGTTTGAATGCTTCAATGGAAATAAAAAATAATAAATTATTACTTTAAACATGTGTAGTATTTGTGAGTGAGGTGTACATGTACTACCCAAATAGGGTTAGAGTTATTGGTGTTTAATGCATCTTTCAACAATATTTCAGTTTTATTGGTGGCGGAAACTGGAGTACCTGTAGATAACCACTGACCTGCGGCAAGTGACTGACGAAATTTATCATATAATGTTGTATCAAGTACATCTCACACTGAGCGGGATTTGAACTCACAGTTTTAGTGGTGATAGGCACTGATTGCATAGGAAGTTGTTAATTCCTACTACCATACGATCATGACGGCCCCAACTACTACCCAAACAAGTAAATTAACAGACATGTGCTTTCAATGTATATATTTCATTGTACCATGTGACATAGGACATTTAAATATTAAAAGGCTACTCATTAACTGACCATTAAGGTGATGGTCAATTGTTATTGATGTCCTTTAATATTTAAATGTTGGCTATGTCAAATGATACAATGTCTGTTATTTTGTTTTGAAGGTTTGGCTCCCACACTATTTGTACTCACTACTGGAGATTTTGACACTTCAGAAAATATAATTAACATGGAGACCTAATGGGTAACCTTTTTAATAATGAACCAAGCATTTTGAAATTAATTGTCAGAGTTCATATATATCATATATCAACATACACCGAGAAAAAAATATTGTTTTTGATTTGAATGCTGGATTTTAAAGATTTTTTTTCTGGACATTTATAGAAGTCAAACGAACTATATTGATTATCAAGATATACATACCTCAGTCTCTTTGTAGGGGGATCTACTTGATCAACATCAGAATCAGAACATGTAGCTGGTCTTTTTCGCCGTCCTCTTCTTTTTACTGAAGGAGTTTTTGGCAATAGTTCCACGTCAGGTCTAAAAAAAGAAACCATGTAAAATGATAAATCTTATAACATTTTAAATTTATCTTCTAACTGATATGCATTGCTTGTATATATTTGTTTACTTGCAATCTGAGAACTGCGACTCGATTAACCCTGCATCAATTTTCCTATTGCATGATCACATACATTTGTATCTACAATTGCTTAACAAATAATTTCATTATTTTCAACAAATTCTGCAATACTTGTTAACTGACTGTGCCAGTGGTTAAAAGGGCTCACTTTTGCGACTAGTTTGGTCGCCATGGCGCCTAGAGATGTCATTTTGCAGCCAAACTTTTGTCACAGGGCGCTAAATTGCCGACCAAGTTTAAAAATAGCTGGTCGCAAGGCAGACCATTCAGCTTGCCTGTGCAATCTATAGTTACATGTAAATGTCATAACCATGTGGTTAGTGTTTAATTTATAATTTATTCATAATCATAAGGTTATAACAAAGCAATGAAGACAGAATGTTCTGAAAAATAAAGTCATTGAGCACTAAAATTAAAAAGTCACTATTCATCACATGTAGTCACAGAATTTACCCTTAAAAAGTCACAGATATAATCACAGTAACTGAAAGAAAGTAAACATAGAGAAGTCACAAAATTGAACATATATAAAAGTCATTAAGCATCAGTCTACTTGGCACTGGCACACTGATTCAAGTATGAGGTACTTGTAAGCCTTCTTTGCTGCTTTCACCACATCTGTACGCTGGGTGATAACATACATTTCAGCATTTTTGTGGTTTATCAATTCCATCTTGGAACTTAGTCCTTAAATAATACTTTGATCGGCTTTGTTCCCAAACAAGCCATAACAACTCAATCCGAGATGAATTCATTGCATGTTTGATCGAAATAAGAAGTTTTCCTTGTGTTTGCACAACGGTTTATAACTATTTTTAATTGCTGCTATCACACTTCTAATCACCTAAGCATGTGCCACAAACACACTTCTTTATCCCCAATTAACTATCAATCAGTGGATAATTGTTGCATAATCATCAACACCTTACTAATTAATCACCTTGACCCAATTTACCTGTAAAGGTGTCAAACAGATCAATAACCAGACATCATTAAATTTGACATTCACCTTTACCATTCGTATCTCTCGGCGTTTTTCCGTCAGCGCGGGAGTTCCAAAAATATTGATGGCAAAATGTAGGTCAAGATTTTTTTGTACTTGGATTTTCTTCACGGGCAGAAGATTTTGAAAGTTGACAGGAGGGACCCTTAAAATCGGAAGAAAAATGCTCCCGCCGGAAGGTTCACATGTATGCAATCAGGCAGAAACAGTAGGTCACGGTGACCTATATTTGTGTGTGGTGTTTTTAACTGTCCACGACAAACTCAAATGTGAAGTTTCATTAAACCTGGACCAAGTAGTTTGTCTACATTGGACCTAAAAGCAAACGTTAACGCAAAAATGTCGAAGTCATTCAGGCAGAAATAGTAGGACATGGTGACCTATATTTGTGTGCGATGTTTTTAACTGTCCACGACAAACTAACATGTGAAGTTTCATCAACCTGGACCAAGTAGTTTGTCTACATTGGACCTAAAAGCAAACGTTAACACAAAAATGTCAAAGTCATTCAGGCAGAAATAGTAGGTCACGGTGACCTATATTTGTGTGCAATGTTTTTAACTGTTCACGACAAATGCACATGTGAAGCTTCATCAATCTGGACCAAGTAGTTTGTCTACATTGGACCTAAATGCAAACAACGCAAAAATGTCGAAGTCATTCAGGCAAAAATAGTAAGTCATGGTGACCAATATTTGTGTGCTATGTTTTTAACTGTCCACGACAAACTCACATGTGAAGTTTCATCAACCTGGGCCAAGTAGTTTGTCTACATTGGACCTAAACGCAACGTTAACATTGGACAGCGACGACACACAGGTGACGACACAAGCCCTTCTGTACTTCGTACAGGCAAGCTAAAAACGTAAACTTCCAGAAATGCGGTTGCTCTGCCGTTTAGCTCCTCGATTTGAACTATGTCGTGACCATAAAGTCAAGACGAAACATTTCATTATTCACTGTCAATTTATTACATTTTTTCAAACACAAATCCGATTTTGTCTTAAATCGTGATCATTTTAATAACAATTGAATGATACATCGATTCAAACGCACAAATGATTGTCGTAATATTAAAACTGGCTGGAACGGAACCACATTTCCGCAAGTTTTGCAATATCCAGTGCACAATGTGAGCAAACAATTTTCTGCACAAAATATGATAAAATGTTACAAATGTATGTCTGATCAGCTTTGAACACCAACACAGTTGAGACCATGATCAGGCTTTAATAGTGGTGAAGGCTCCAGTGTTGAGTAATTTGATCAAAGTGACTCAATCAGGGTTGGGCGGTTCAATACTATTATTTTAAGTGAAAAATGGTCAATTTTGTTCTTTTTCATATCTAAAATGATGACAATTTTCATTTGAAGTCCCAATTGAAATTTAATATTGCTGTATTAAGCACATTTTCAGGTTTTCAGGTGCAGTACTAAATATAATTTATAATTACATAAAGATATATATTTAATTCAAAATGTGTGATTGCAACAGGTAAGTTACAGGTAGCTTAATTAAAGTGCTAGACAGGTAACTGTACAGTTCATTCCCTCTTGGTCTACTCTAGAAAAATGTTAATGTTGCATTTGGGCTACTCTATGAATTTTATATACTAAAACAACATATAAAAAACAATTTCACTCTATTATGGGGAAAGTTTAAAAGTTTCAATTTAAAATGTTTATGATATGTATTTATACACATTTTCAAAAAAATTCAATGTCATATACTTTCTTAATTAAAGTGTAGAACTATTTTTAAGACATAGCTATTTTTTAATTTTATATAAAATATTTATTTATTATACAAAACAAATCAAAGTTGTGTATGAAATACATTTAAGCTTGGTGATACAAAAAATAATAATATTTAATAATGAGCTTGTAAAATAAACAATGGGAATGATTATTAAAAAGTGACATATTCCTGTTTTTACAGTGATTAACATTTTTGAAATTCCGGAGAATTGTACTCGGTTTACATTATTTCATAGAATAGAGGATGAGAACAATGAAAATATGAACAGAAAAAGGATACACAATCACAACCCTAATACACTATAATTTTAATTTAAACTAGAACTGTCCGCATAGCGGGACTAATACCCCCCGCTTCACTCTGACTGTGTCCAAGATTATTGAAAACTAAGTCTACATGGAAAATATATTATTTGTCAAATTATAATATTTAATCACATTCAACAAAAATAAAAACGTTGTAGCATAAAAACTGTAAGAGGAGTTGCACGGACAAACCATGTACCCTTTCAGCCAAATTCACAAATAA
>MJUT01031499.1:1888843-1911899 GCA_002080005.1 Gigantidas platifrons
GCAGACAAACCATGTACCCTTTTTGCCATATTCACACAAAATGGCTAAGTTCAACAATCTATATTTTTAGTAAAAATGCACAAAAATCAAAATCCTTACCACATGCACATCTTTGATATATGTACAAATGTACAAACAATCTACAATATAAAAACTTCCTAGCGTAAAAACTGTAGGAGGAGTTGCCCGGACAAACCATGTACACTTTTAGCCAAATTCACCAAAAAAAGACTAAGTTCAACAATCTATATTTTTTGGTAAAAATGCACAAAAATCAAAATCCTTACCACATGCACATCTTTGATATATGTACAAATGATCTGCAAAATAAAAACTTCCTAGCAGAAAAACTGTAGGAGGAGTTGCACGGACAAACCATGTACCCTCTATGCGGACAGACAGACAGGGTGAAACCTATATACCCCCCCAAACTTTGTTTGCGGGGGGTATAAAGATGTTATAGACCTCTATTTCATAAAATAGACGAAATAGGAGTAGACCAAGTGGGAAGTTACCAACTGTACACCTGGCTGACAGGTGGTCAATTGAGAAATTTAAATTGCTAAAACAACATAACCCCAATAAATGTGTTCATCAGGAGGAAAAGGATAATAAGTGGCTAGCTTGAAACAATAAAATGTTTTCATATGTGAGACAGAATGATTCTGAATGCAGGAAATGGAAAGTTTATAGGGGGTTCACTCTTCATGGCTTCTTACCAAATGATTTATAATGAAGTCTAAATTAGACACTTTTTATTTTATTAAATTAAAGAAATACGGTACTAACTTTAATCATTACAAGTTAAAAATATATACCCCCAACTAAAAAGACCCTCTTAGGAATTAATTTACATAATCCTATCTGGCTTTTACTCCAATCGACCAGTATTGACCACCGGCCCAGTCAATACTAGTATTGACCGGTTTTTTGCCAACCCTGGTCACTCAATAGATCATTGGTTTTAAGCACTGATAGGAAAATGGGGAACTACACACAGTGGCCATCAGATTGCAGTGATAATGAAGATAATTAATTAAATTATTAAAACACATTTGAATAATTTTTTTTATTTTCCTAAAGATGTACATTGGTTTAGGGTGAAATACTAGAAGAGTATCAAAGTGTCATATACAGCACAAGATCTTATGCTACAACTTACAAGACAAAATAAAGACATAGAAAAACACAAACCACATTTAAAACTCAAGCTGGAGCGATACAAACTCAACAAGGGCAAAGCAAAGTGTGGCGTATCCCCTCGCCTAAAAATCTGACCCTGTGACCTTGACCATGAAAATCAATAGAGTTTCAGATTCTCTTAAGGACTAAGTCTGTACCAAGTTTGGTCAAAATCCATTGAAGGATGTTGATTCTATAGTGTTCACAACTCACAAGGATGTTACGGAAGGCAGCGTTACTATCCCTTCGCAACTTCGTTGGCGAGGGGATAATAAAACCAGAGTGATATCTGGCTGCTAGGCAACATAATTAGTGATTGTCTACATTTTTTCACCTGGCTATGGAACTGTTTACTGTTGCATTGAGCTCTGTTGAAAATTGTTCTTACAATTTTTATTTTGATAATGTACCTTCATAAAACAATGTATATATTCAAGATGTCAAATTAGGTCTCTGGATATTGCCAGAATGCAGCATTTTGCACCATTTACCACTGGCTGTAGTAACCACTGTGTTAACCCAGTGGATCAACCCGCTTCGCCTGTTGAATGGCTTCTTGGCTCCTAATTTTTTCTCTCCTAGGAGCCAATTGGATCCTAGGTCAAAAATCCTACTTTGAGGTCTGGTTAAAAGTCGTTGACTTCTCAGCATAAATCTAACAGCAATTGTGGATTTTAATTTGCAGATATCTAACCCCAGAGTACTCAAGGCAGATGGCTTCACAGCTCAACTTATTATAACTGTCTAGGCTCTCCTCATCGAACACATCTGATTTAGTTGTGATCCTAGTTAATTCTGAGTAGCCCATGATAAAAAGTATTTTGCTTATTTATCATGTTTATAAGTAAATATATCCTTTCCTACTTCACCATTGAAGGGCAGTTATTAGTTTTTTTTTTTTTTTAATACAATTGTCTAAAATGTGTAATAAACATAAGCATACAAAAACTAGGTGTTTCACAACCACATGCCTTGTATTCAAGAAAATAGCATGACTTAGGTTTTATTTCTTCGACAATTATTTGGTATTATGTCTAGAATTATCTTTTCATTAACCAACACATATTCATTTCTGATGTCGGTATATAATAAATCAAGCATTCATTAAAAAAACTTACTTTGTAAATGCCTTTTTACACTCATACAACAGCTCGTGCAACCATTCTATTTCCATGTCAATTTCAAAGACAACATCTTTAACCTTTGAATTTATAGAGCTTATTGCTGAAAAGCCCAAGTTGTGATGAAACTTTGCAGTTTCTGATTTCTTCTTACCCTTCATCTGAATAATAAAATAAATAATTTTTCATTTTTTTCCAGAGCAGGATAAATTACAAAAGCTAAAGCATCAACATTACATTATAATACGTCTGAAAATTAAACCCAATAGTGTTAGAATTAGATATTTCAGCTGACAATTTTTTTGTTCTCCCTAACAGGAATACTGAGGATTCGAACTCACATCATTGACACACAGCAGAATCAATTGCTTAGATTTATGTCCAGTGACCTAGACTACTCGGCCACATTTGCAGTAAAATATAACTTTAATAGTCGAAGCAGGTGTTCAAAATTATGAAGGTCTGCGAGACCTTTTGCTATTGACTTCAAGCTTTTACATTGGTATTAGCTGCACCCGCAGACCATCTGATTTTCATTTGAAGTGTCATCATCTTTGACAAGTTTATCAACAACTTCCCACACAGCTATATGGGTCTACGTGTATCTCTTTCCTTATCAGATACGTACTTCTACGTATCCCAAGTCCAATGACTTTTTAGCTATTAAGCAGCTGAAAACTATTCAAGATGCATTGAAAAAAATAAAAATCAGTAACGCACCAAAGGTGCGAAAGCTGAGTTGCGAACATGTGGATGGACAATGTGACCTTGGACCTATAAACCTCAATATCGATAGGCCTCCTCCTCTCACCATCAGGCATGTGTGTACCAAGTTTCATTTAGATCTAACACTTCGTTCTTAAGATATTATGCAGAAACGAAAAAAGTACCAAATTTGTGTTATATTTTTAGAAGTCGTGACCTTGACCTTTGTCCTACAAACCTCAATATCGATAGGCTTCCTCCTTTCACCATCAGGTATGTGTGTACCAAGTTTCACTTAGATCTGACTTTTCGTTCTTAAGATATCGTGCGGAAACGAAAAAAGTATAAAAATGTTCTATTTTTAGAAGTTGTGACCTTGACCTTTGTCCTACAAACCTCATTATCAATAGGCTTCCTCCTCTCACCACCTGGCATGTGTGTACCAAGTTTCATTTAGATCAGACATTTCATTCTTAAGATATTGTGCGGAAACGATTGTGCCGCCCGGACGCCGTTCATCATATTATATGCAGAGTTCGACTTTGTCTTAACTCGGCTACAAAGAGTAAATCTTAAGGGGGAAACGATTCACCGTATGTACCGCAATCGTGATTACTTTGGGGACGGTTCGGTTCACGATACGTGGAGGCCGCTTACGATACAAACGATATGATGCTCATTTTTTGAAAAAAGTAGTGTTGAACTTCCGTTTTCTTCTTTTGGTGATCATTTAATTAATATTTTGAGAAAAGAGAATCGATTAATTTACACTTTTAAAATTAATTAATCAAATATTTATAATTTCCGCTAGTAGGTAAACGACCTCATATAAAAAAAAAACATGGCAGCGCCCATGTCGAGTGAAGGAATAGTTACAGCTTCCTATAAAACGTATCATAATACATATCAAATATCGCAATACGTATCGTTTGTGGAAAAAGTGTATCGTTACACCCCTAGTAAATCTTGACACCACTTATACGTGTGGATGATTGCTTACAGTACACCAACTTCATAAATATTCACAAGTTGCACATGTGATTTGCAAACAACTATAAACACTACACAAAATGATGCTCTCCAACAGGCCAAACAGGTGGGATATTATGAGTGTCATATCGGGTCTAGGAAAGAATGAAGATTCAATAGACGATAGTATAGATGATGGCAGTGATTCTGCTCAGATATGATGTTATCGACGAGGAAGAAAATGTATTAGAAGACGTCAATGAGGTGGGAGACATTGTCAATAATTATGAGGTGATATATGATCAGAAGCCCAAGCTGATCGAAACATCACGGTTGAAGACTTCGATCAAGCTGTTGGTCCGCAAGCGTTGTTCCCAACAGAAGCGAAGGAATAGGATTATTTCAGCTTTTTCGCTCAGGATTTAATAGAAAAACTTGTGTTAGAAACAAATGCATTTGCAGCCAAAACTGGACCAGATCCAAATGGGATTGACACAGACCACGATGAAATGTCAGCTTACTACAACTAGTACAAGGTAAAATGACGATTTCGAGGAAAAATCATGACGTCATAAACAGATTTAATTGTTCAACGTCATTCTATGGGAAAGGGTATTATTACCATTGCCAGATGAATGCAGGACAGCAGTTATTGTGAAAGGCCCAAGGGTAAACTTTCAACGCAAAAATAAACTTTCAGAGACTATCCCTTTAATGGATAAACAGGGGCTTGAATCGCTTTCAGACGTCACACAGCCTATATACAAACAAGAGATGTAACGATTAACGTAGACAAGCCACTACCAGTTCTGTTTCAGGCTTGAAAAAAATATTAAAAAATCACACATTCAAACAATCTTTGTTGTCATTTGCTGGAATATTGATTTAACTTTCCGACGAGACATAATTTATCACAACGCCTTCACTTTAGGGCAGTTTTTTGTCCTAATTTCGTTGTAAGTGGATGGAAAAATTAATGGGGGTAAAAGATAAATATATTTAGGTAAACCTTGGGGTGTTAGTAAACGCTGCATCAATCCTTGGTAGACTTAATATCCATCTGAAAATTTGAATGCATGAAATCTTCTTTCTGTCCGACATTTTGCTTACAAGTTGCCAGTTCACGCACACTTGCCTCGTATTTGAGATATCCTTATTTGGATCAATTTTATAGTAAAATCGACCTTATCGTAGTAACTGTTTTCCATATTTGGCATATATGGATAGGCTCCGCCCATCACGAGTCTATGTAAGGTGTTATGGCGGACAAGTAACAATTTTCAAATACGAAACCAGTCTTGAAGATAGAAACAGGGATTGTAGCATTTATTTCGTATCACTATTACTTAAAAATTGTTGGGAATAATAAGTTATGGCCAGATATGCAAAAAGAAAGTTTTAATTTGCTCCCATACGTTGAATGAGACCGATTCGTAACCCTAAATGGAGCATTTGCTGAATGAGGGTTACGTTATCGTATCTAGTTGCAACCCTTGTTAGTATATAGGGTAAAACCGGGGATGTTCGGAAAGTTTTTTCTTCAGTCTTTAATCCTCTTCAGCAATATATCATTACCATAAAGTACTGTTATTTGAGAAGCCAATCAAATTCCGTTTCATTTTACATTAAATGTCACGCCAATATTAATTTGTAACGTCTTTTCATTGGTCAAAAGTCGAAAAAAAAATTTGAGTGCTAAATTTCAATCGCCATTAATATTTACACTGAAACTAGACAAACTGTCATCGATACGTTTCAAAACCTGTTTATTGAAATCAATCAACTGCATTCTTTTGAGAAACATATTTTCGCTTTCAAATATGCTTAAAATTATATTTTTTTATCTTTTCAAGCGTTTACCATAAATTATTAATGCAAAATTAAATAAAAAGTAGTGTCCGAATATCCCAGACAGTAAAATGTTCATCAGCGGGGACGTTCGGACACCCATTTAAAACATAAAACAAGATGAACAAAAAAAGAACATGATCTCCTGACATATTTTAAGTGCTATATGGTTTGGAATAAAAATGTTTCATGTAGTCCTGATCTGAATCTCTGAAATTCTCAAAATATATCGTCTTTTTATGTTTTAACCATGGCGTCGCTTACACAACATGCCCGAATATATGTCCGAACATCCCCTCCCCAGTTTTAACTGCTTATATCGTTTATATTTTCCATAAAATGAAACAAATATCCAAAAGGAATGGTTTCAAAGAGTCGAACAGCCTTGATTGAGCCAGCAATACAACCAACAACCCATTTTACACTCGGATGATGCAATGACGGTGTTTCCGGCTTGGTGTCCGAACATCCCCGGTTGTACCCTAGGCCACGTGACGTCTATGAAAGCGATTCAAGCCCCTTTGAATGGATATGATAAGATTTCAATAAATATGATACCGACATTTTCATAAATGACACATGGCAAAAATATGAGGGAGACTCACAGGCACTTGTTTCTATCCATGGGAAGTAGTGGACCTTCCCATGGATAGAAACAAGTGCCTGTGGGGAGACTCTTCAAAATTACAAGGCGACTTCGCTCTTGACCAACGAGAAAGCGATGTCAACTTCCACGAGCAGAATTCTTCGCCCTGAAATGTCCCAAGGTGTCCGATAACAGCCGGGTCTACTCTTATTTTTAAATCAGTAATTTTCTTCCAGATTTGAGATCGACAAGATTGATATTTTGCGATGGATATTTTGTTTTCATTTCCGATTATTACAGCGTAACAAAAATATTCAGATTCCTTTTAACGTCCATATACAAAATATATATAAATAGTGTCAGAAAATGTTTGCAAGTAAGCTTTTTGAAATATAATTACATTACACAGATTACACAGAGCCCTCCTTACGATTAGACTTCCCTCGAAAATTTTAAAAATTTCCCGTCACTAAATTGACCAATGAAATAGTCTCATTTCTCCAGAATTAATGCAAACATATCACAAATTGTTTTCGAACTATAATTTAATTTTAAGGATTTTAAAATTGATCGAGTGAATACTCATTATTTTTTAATATTTTTTATTTCACTAAACAATTATTCAATAATTTTTCTAAGACATATTTATACGACAACAACAAAAACACAGCTTCATTCAAACAATATACTTCCGTCATTTTACCACAGAAAAACAACCCACTGGCACTAAAAAATATGTCAAAAACTAGCGATTCGAACAATACTAGCCAAAGCTATAAATTGGTTGTAGTTGGCGGAGGTGGTGTTGGGAAAAGTGCCTTAACTATTCAATTTATTCAGGTGATTATACACGAAATACAAGTGGTGTCCCCGAGTTTGTAATTTGTATGTCCATGACTGAGAGTGAGAATGAGAGTGAAAAGGCCGAGTGATACTGATGTCGTAGATGACAATGTGGACTTCAGCAACTGCACAAGGGTCTCATTGGGGTGCCTAATACAACAATACCATATTCATTTCTATGTTTCCCCACACACACTTTGCATTTGTGAGATTCACATTTCATATTCTGATTGTTTATGCAATTATGGTGTAAGACAAGTGATGACCTCATGATTCTTCTAGTGTAGGAACCGGATTCATTAATGAATGTATGTGGTTCTCTGAAAATTTTGCGTATGTCGAGCAAGCTTTCTGATGTATTTACAGTTAAAATAATCCAATATATTAATTTACAAATAAAACTACAATGTATGTACATTTTTATACAGGGGTATATGGTCTACTTTGTGTTAATGTTAATCGCTTGGTTAAATACATACAAAAAATGTACCTGTAGGATACCTGTAGGGTCTTTGACAGGCTCATAGGGAAGGAACTAAATCCTTTTTCAGCCAACCCATATTCAGTACTTTTATGGTAATAAAAACGCATCAATCATGCATTCTTCGGGTCAAACTACTGTTTTGTTATTCGGTATTAAAGTAGTGATGTCCAAATTTGAGTACTAAAATAAATACATTTCTCTGACCCAGTGGCGATCTAGAAGAATCTTGAATTCATCACTGTTTTGGCACAAATAACATTTGTTGGCAATTCATTCCAATCATTTATAATTCGCTGAGAAAAATGTCGTAATCTAAATGATGTATTGCAACAAGGTTTAGCAAGTTTGCAGATATGACCACGTGTATTGGAATTGACACTAGTAAAAAATCTTTCCACAGGAATATCTTCTAATCCTTTAATAATTTTAAAAGTTTGTATCATTACATGTCACCTCTACGTCTGCGATGTGCTAAAGTAGGTAAATTGAGGGTTTTAAATTTTTCCTCATAATTAAGGTGTTTGATTTCTGACAGAAGCCTTGTTGCTCTGATCTGGACTTTTTCAATTGATTCAATATCTTTCCTAAGATGAGGACACCAAATAGTGTTTCCATACTCTAAGTGTGGACGAACAAGTGCTGTATAAAGCTTTACAAATGTATAACGGTCCAAATAAGAAAATGAACGACCAATTAGTCCTAAAATACTGTTGGATTTATTAATTTTACTGGATATATGTTGACTAACTTTCAAGTCTTTCTGAAAAAGTATAACAAGGTCTTTCTCTTCATTTACTTTGTGAAGTTCGGTGTTATTCAAAGAATAAATAATGTTTGGATTGTCCTTTCCATAGTGAATAGCTTTACATTTGTTAGTGTTAAATTTCATTTCCCACAAATCTGACCAAGTATAAAGTGCATCCAAATCATTTTGAAGAACATCAGTTTCACTGGTTGGCGCATACAACTTTGTATCATCAGCAAACATTTTTGTGATCTACAAAATATAAAGATAACTAATCTTGTAGAGATTAGACTTCAGAATATATTTTTTGGTCTTTATCTCCAGTCTAATTTCCTCACAAGCACTAGCAAAGGTATTCTGGAAATTTAAAATCTTACCTTTGGTGTAATACGATGCATTTTTTGTCATGGACGGATTGTGTCAGATCAAGTGCAGGTAATATATATTCATATTTTCTAGTTCAAATCTGTAAAAATAATGATAAGCTCTTTCTTTTTTAAGTAGTTAAAGATCCCTAAATCCAAAATTTAGTTATAGTCTATTTTTCAATGTCAGATTTTATTTAGGTGTTGAATAATTTTTCCCCATTATATATTGACATGGAGAAACAGACTATACCAAAAAAATGTCACGAAATTGATTGGTTTTATGGTGTTTAATGCCACTTTCAACAATATTTCAGTTATATCATGCCAGTTCATGAAATTGATCACATGGTACACTTATTGAGGACAAATAAAAAATACCTTACAATTCGAACTAAATTTTGGATTTATGGATCAAACTAAATATGCATCAGAATGCACCGGTGATCAGATTTCAAATTTCTAGAATACTTTTGATAGTGATTGTGACGAGGTTAGGATGCAGATACAGAGCAGAAAATATCTTCATAAGTCTTCAAAAGCCGGTGGTCTGATGCCATATCGGATATTATGAGTATTAATGGTAAATGAAATTAATCTATGCTGTTTTATGAGGTTGACACTTATTACTGTACTTAGCTTGGATGTCATTCCGTGACAAAAAAAAACCCATTGAAATACATTGTACTTAATTAGTACCATTACGAAAACATGGTTTTTGTTAAAATCTTGATGTTTCCTCTGTAACTGTTTAATAGTTAATTGGATATTAGGAAGTGGGACACAGGTAGGGCAGATGGGCACATGATTTTGAGGGCAGGTGTTGTGTCCCTCCATTTCCTTCTAGCAAAAACACAGTAATGTCAATGCTCTATAAATTGTGGTTATTGCCTTAAATCAATAAGTGTAAATTTTACTTTCCGAATTATTTATCCTACGTGATAATTATAACCAGCTATGTAACGTTATGTTTTGGCATCATGCCAATTCAGTTTATTATAATTTCACACATTATCACTCAGTATTGTTGACATCATAAACACATTCTATCAATGATAGAATAAAATCATGAAAATTGTTTTTTGTTGTGTCAATTTATTATTATTATTTTATATTTTGAAAATAAAGTTGGGGCCGTCATGGTAGATAGATTTACAACTACCTGTGCAATCAGTGCCTATCACCACATAAGTTGTGAGTTTGAACCACGTTCATGGCGAGGTGTGCTTGATACATGTACATTATGTGATACAGTTTGTCAGTGACTTGTAACAGGTCGTTGGTTTTTTCCTGTTACTCAGGTTTCCTCCACCAATAAAACTGACCGTCACAATATAGCTGAAATATTGTTGAAAGTGGCGTTAAACCCCATAATTCTAACCCTGGAAATAAAATTACAGGAACTCTGCCTACCCTTCCAGAGCTCCCGAGTTCATCCCCAGTTTTTTGTGGTGTTCATGTTGCACAATATTTATGACTTTAGTTTTCTGTATAATGTTTTGTACTATGTAGGTCATTGTCCTTTGTCTGTTTCTTTTGATGATTGTATTGTCTGTTCTTCTTTTGTTTTAAGGCTTTTGATTATCCATTGTTTGTCTCTTCAAACTTTTCTTACAATACTATTGTTCAACAACATAACCAATAACAATATTGACAAAGATACATGCAACTCACTCATCAGATGTGTTTAGAACTCCTCACTTTTTATAACAAATAACTAATAAAAAATAACAAAGAATGCACTGGTGGGACTCATGACTATTTAGTTGAGACTCGTCAAAGTTTGATCCTACAAAGATCTCTATTGAAATACTAGAATGACAACAACAGAAGCCCTCATGGATCTATACATATAGCTAGATCCTGCCTTGACACCATCTTTGCCTAGCCAAGGGTTATGATCCGCTACTCTTCTCTCCACCCTTGGCAGATTAAGTCAGAATTTTGTAATTCCCGTGTATCGCCTCTAGCGGATTTATGAAGTTCAGCCCATTGCATTACATCATTATCAACCAATGAGAACGGTTGTACTATTACCTGTTCAAAGGAGCAGATCGTAACCCTTGGCTAGCGAAGATGGCCTTGACACATGCACAGAACTATTTAAGCCAGTTATATGCAACAACCAAAATAAAATGAACAAACAATAGAATACTCCTGCACAAGCTTCTACTCAAAAGATATGTGATCTTACTGTAGTAAGACGTTAAAGTCATATAGATCCAATCTGTTTCTAAACTTTTTTAATGATATCAGGAGTCTGGTTTAATCTTATGAATAAATAAAACCAGGTTGTATACATTTATGCATCTTCGCTAGCCAAGGCTTACGATCCGCTCTACTCATCTTCACCCTTGGCATCAGACGGATTTTCGTAATTCCTGCGCACTGCCACCTGCTGGATTTTGACAGTTACAGCCCTTGTAAAGATGTCATTTTCAGCCAATCGACGTGAGGCTTTTATTTCCTTTCGTTTGAATGCCCTGAAAATTGACTCAAGATTATAATATGGCTGATTTTCAAGCGAGGATTTGTGAAAAATTTAATATAAACTCATTGACAGACAATCAGAGCAAATCTATAACGGCTATTATAGACGGAAAAGATGTCTTTGTTGGCACGTTGTAAAGCGCGTTCTGATTGGTTGCCGCTACCACTAGCTGCATTACATATAAACTGTCAACGTGTGACCTCGAAAATCCGTCTAACGATGCCAAGGGTGAAGATGAGTAGAGCGGATCGTAACCCTTGGCTAGCGAAGATGACATGTATGTAGGTTTGAGTGTGAAAACTGTTATCACTATTTCCTGGAATGTTCTTTATATAGTACATGTACATGCATAAGAAGAAATTCTCAGAATTTGTGGTGAAATAGATTTGAATATTAGCTTTTATGGAAATTTAGAACTTGCACTTGATGACATGTATGTAGGTTTGAGTGTGAAAACTGTTATCACTATTTCCTGGAATGTTCTTTATATAATAGTACATGTACATGCATAAGAAGAAATTCTCAGAATTTGTGGTGAAATAGATTTGAATATTAGCTTTTATGCTTTTAGCTTGCACTTGATCAAAATAGGGATCTTTTCAGAGAATGGGAATGAGGGTACATGTATCTTGTAGAGGGATTCTCGATAAATTTTTGCTCAAAATAACAGTAACAATAAAATTTTCTTTCAATCTGATGTTAGCAATTACTCGAAAAACTAGGTTGGACACTGATCCATATGACACTGTTGGTAGTGTAAAAAGAGTTTTTGATGCTTGACGATAAATAACATTTTAACCCTCTTTTTAGATAAAGTTTGTCAGTGACTTGTGGCAGGTCAGCGGTTTTTTCTGGGTACTATGTGTACGATTTCCTCCACCAATAAAACTGACCGCCACGATATAACTGAAATATTGTTGAAAGTGGCATTAAACACCATAAACCAAACCAAACCATCATACATCTTTAAGTACATTGAATTAATTAATAGTATGTTTGCTGCCATGTATATAATTTGTTGGGAGAGGGCTTTAAGTAATAGATAAAACTTGTGACCAATCTCTATTGCTAATATTTTGAGCTGTTAAAATATGTTTAGGGACGGACCAATTTAACTTCCTGGGGGAGGGGGGGCTATGGTTTTTTTCTACAAAAATATTCTGATTCCCAATGTTGCTGAAAAAATATTCTGATTTTGGTGGAGGAAAACAAAATAATCTGATTCAGAGTTTTTGTCATATTACCTAATGTTATATTCTGGAGAAAAAAAAATTCGTGCTTTGCGCAAAAAAAAAAAAAATATTCTAACTCTCGTATTGTCTGAAAAAAAAAATCTGAACGTAAAAAAAAACATTAATGGTCGGTCCCTTAATTCAAGAAATGTAAAATATTGTTGAAAGTGATGAAAAACAACCATAAACCTAAATCCTTAAGTTCAAAGGTTAATAAATTTGTGAACCTTGACGTGTTTCTTAATGTCGCAAGTTATAATTTAAATAAATTTCATTTGTTTTAATTTAATTCATTTTAATTTAAATAATAACAGTCAATGTCTTTACGTTGTACAATGTATATAGATTATTTAAAATGTTTATACCTTTAAGTAGGAAGTAATATTTGATTTCAAAGGTCAAGAACAAACGTCAAGACAGTATAATACAATCCATTGATAATTTACAAAGAAGAAAAGTAAAATTAAGTTAACCTCGACAAAGTAGATGACAGACCATTACGAGTACTATGGCCCATAATTTTAGTATTTATTATTAAAAATACAGTTTATACTATAAACAAATGATTAAATAATAGATGGGAAAATATATAATTGATAAAGGTAAATCTTAAGTGGTTATTTATTTATTTATCTTATTGTCTGAGGATTAAATGTCACTCAGGATTAAACAAAGTGTCAGGATTAAAGGAAGTGTTAATGTAAATTAGAGGACACAAAAACATTTACATGTATTATTGAGGAATTGAAAAATTTGTATTAATAACTTGATAAAAATTGTATAAACAGATATACCTTGAATGTGGAACTAAAACCATACACTAAATGTTATTGGAAACTTTGTGTTCATGAAATGTCATTTTGTACATAAATTCGTTAATTAATAAACTATATTTTGTGAAAACTTAGCATAAATTTTAGTGATTGACAGTGATGCCATATCAAGAAATGTGTATGTGAAGAATATAACCAGTTTCCCTACAAATCATTTGTGATAGCCAGGCCACAATGAAGGATACATTTGGCCTTGGTTATAGTACCCTTGACTTGTGTATGCATGTGTGCAAGTTTGTCCACATCCACTTTTTATCCCCCCGTGATAGCGGTGAGGGATATAGTAATAGCGGTCGTCCGTCACACTTTCTTGTTTACGCGATAACTTGAGTAAGCATGGATAGATTTGAATAATTGTTTGCATGTGGCTTGTAATTATCATGATCTTGGATGGGTTTTTACATGGAAATATTTGAAGCAAGGGTTTGGGGGGAAAATCTTAGTTTTTGGTTGAAAAATCACCAATTTTGATAATTGTGTCTTGTTTACGCGATAACTTTAGTAAACATGGATAGATTTGAATAATTTTTTGCATGTTGCTTGTAATTATGTCTCCCCTTCGAACGAAGGGAGACATATTGTTTTAGTATGATTTTTTTTTCCCCGCTTCTTCTCAGCGAAGCTTGTCTGGACGTGGGTGCATGACCATAAGGCGGTGTGTCACACACCGTAATGACCTTCGTGGGACTTTGACCTCAAGGTCAAATAATTGTTTTTTAACTAGTATCATTTAACTCATAATGTGTAACTTGTTGTTGTACAGATGGCCGCACGACCTTCGTGGGACCTTGACCTTTGACCTCAAGGTCAAATAATTGTTTTTTAAATAATATTTTCTTGTCCGGGCCATAACATTTTTGTCTTTCAAGATAGGGCAATGATATTTGGTATGTGGGTGCATGACCATAAGGGGGTGTGTCGCGTACCGTAATGATCTTCGTAGGACCTTGGCCTTTGACCTCAAGGTCAAATAATTGTTTTTTAAATAGTATCATTCAACTCGTAATGTGTAACTTGTTGTTGTACAGATGGCCGCATTAAGGGGAGACATAAGTTTATGGTATCTTAAAAAACAGTTCTTCCTAGTTATCATTATCTTGGATGGGTTCTTACATGGAAATATTTGAAGCAAGGGTTTTGGGGGAAAAATCTTAGTTTTTGGTTGAAAAATCACTGATTTTGAGAATTGTGTCTTGTTTACGTGATAACTTAAGTAAAAATGGATAGATTTGAATAATTTTTTGCATATACTCCATCCTTCAAATCAATAAAGTATGTTATACATTAAGACTGCAAGGCTGCTTTTTATAAATACTTTAGTACATAAAACTAAATATTATGCAAGTGCGGGGGGATACGTCGCGCATGTATGCGCTAGGCGGTTCTTTTATTGGTTCAAGTTTAGGTCAAAGTTTTACCCAGATTATATATGCCTTACAGCAATGACACTTGCTTAATGCAATGCTCTATATTGATATCACTTGACACAGGGATGCATCTAAAGGAGTGTGTCATCATCTAACAGAAAGAATGTCACCATGACTGACATTTCATGCTTCATTGACTTCATTTAGTGATGATTTACATTTGGCTTAAAAGTTCAAGTCAAGCTTTTCTCCTCCAGATGCTATATGTCCTACTGTGCTATCATTTGACACAGTAATGCATCTAGAGGCGTGTGTCAGCCTCCAACTGAATGTAGGTTATCATGACTGACATTTCATGCTTCATTGACTTCATTTACATTTGGTTTAAAGTTCAAGTCAAGCTTTTCCCCCAGATGCTATACATTTTTTTTGTATGTCCTACTGCTGACACTGGGCATGGTAATGTAATCTAGAGGAGTATATCAGCCTCCAACAGAAAGTAAGTGATAATGGCACAATTTAGTGTTGTTGGGTCAATTTCCATCTGAGGAGGGACAAGCATAATCAGCCGTGGGTTTTTGACGATGAACAGTTTCATGTTCCTGTCAAAGTGCAGGATAATACATTTTTACTACCAAACTTTTTTAGCTCACCTTGCGAAAGGCAAGGTGAGCTTTTTTTGTATTAACTTTTCACATTTTAATCTTTTCCACTGAAACCCCTTGGCCAAATGAACTGAAACTTTATAGAAAGCATCTATGGAAGGTCCTCTATAAAGATTGCTCATTTCGTCCCGATACATTAACAAACATGACCGCCACAGGCAATTCTTGTTTCTGATGGGCAATTTTTCAAAATCTTCTCCACTGAAACCGCTTTGCCTAATGAATCGAAACTTTGTAGGAAGCATCTATGAAAGGTCCTCTATATAGATCGCTTATTTCGTCCCGATCCATTAACAAACATGGCTGCCACAGGAAATTCTTGTTTCTGATTGGCCGATTTTTAAAAATCTCCTCTGAAACCGCTTGGCCAAATGAACCGAAACTTGGTAGGAAGCATCTATGGGCAGTCCTCTATAAATATTGCTAATTTCGTTCCAATTCGTTAACAAACATGGCCACCACAGGCAATTCTTGTTTCTGATTGGTTGATTTCTAAAAATCTTCTCCTCTGAAACCGCTTGGCCAAATGAACCGAAACTTTGTAGGAAGCATCTATGGAATGTCCTCTATAAAGATTGATCAGTTCGTCCCAATCCGTTTGCAAACATGGCCACCACAGGCAATTCTTGTTTCTGATTGTCCAATTGTAAAAATCTTCTCTGAAACTGCTTGGCCAAATGAACCGACACTTTGTAGGAAGCATCTATGAAAGGTCCTCTATATAGACCGCTTATTTCGTCTCTATCCATTAACAAACATGGCCACCACAGGCGATTTTTGTTTCTGATTGGCAAATTAAAAAAATCTTCTCCTCTGAAACCGCTTTGCCAAATGAACCGAAACTTTGTAGGAAGCATCTATGGTTGGTCCTCTATAAGATTGCTCATTTCGTTCCGATTCGTTAACAAACATGGCCACCACAGGCGGTTCTTGTTTCTGATTGGTAAATTTCTGAAAATCTTCTTCTCTGTAACCGCTTTGCCAAATGAACCGAAACTTGGTAGGAAGCATCTATGGAATGTCCTTTATACAGATTGCTCATTTCGTCCCGATCTGTTTACAAATATGGCTGCCACAGGCGATTTTTGTTTCTGATTGGCCGATTTTAAAAAATCTTCTCCTCTGAAACCGCTTGGCCAAATGAACCGAAACTTGGTAGGAAGCTTCTATAAAATGTACGTAAGGTCCTCTATAAAGATTGCTGATTTCGTTCGAATCCGTTGGCAATCATGGCTGCCATAGGCAATTCTTGTTTCTGGTTGGCCGATTTCTAAAAATCTTCTTCTCTGAAACTGCTTAGCCAAATGAAGCAAAATTTGGTGGGAAGCACCTATGGAAGGTTCTGTATTAAGTTTCCTCAAAGTAGAATGAAAGGTGAACGACACAGGCTCAGCCCACTGAGCCTCTAGTATTTCAATTTTTTTCGTGTGCCTCTACATATTAGTCTTTCCGGTTTTAATATAATTATGTACATATAGACTGAATGCATTAACATATCTCTACTTTTTTCTATGGAGTAAAAGAGGAGGGATGCATGACAACATAGACTTGGCTAATATATCAGAGCCTCTGATTTTTGATTCATTGTTTTATACTTATAGTTAGATTTATTTACATGTATTAATATTTTTAACCAGTCTCTTATATATAAGTATAGGTAGTTGTCTAAAGAAGAAGTATTGTAATGTAATATAATGAGACAGGAGGTAGTTTGGGGATTTGTTTAAAAAATATAGTGAAACCTGTATTAAAAGGTCACACGTGGGACAAAAAAAGAGGTCTTATAAGACAGGTGACCTAGTAAAAGAAGTTCAATTCATATTCATGTGAAATCTTCAATGTCAGGACACGAAAAAGGGGACAATTAATACAGACGACTGCTTAATAGAGGTGACCACATGGGCAGGTTTGAATGTACTGGAAATTAATTTATTTTGGTGCAAATTTAGTATACATTGCTATCATTGGGCTTTTGGTCATCAAATTCTAAATGTCTTTTAAAAGAACAGAGATGAAAGTTTTCTTCTGATCAGCAGTTCTCCTCTTTTTTTTAGCAAAATATTTGGAAGTAAAATGTTTTAAACTTGGTCCAAACAGCCAGAAAAGAGAGAAATCTGGGCACTATAATAGGCAGTTTCCTCTTTTTTTTTCATCAGAGAAAGGTATAAATTTCTCTGAAAGAAGGTATTTTAGTTTTATATTCCCCATTTCGTCCCTCAAGAGTCCTTAAGAAATTGAAATTCTAATGAAAGTATTAGAACACAATATAAATGGCAAGTGTGATGGTTCATGTAACTTCCTGGTGTAACTCTTACAGGAAACTAATTGACATATTTGGAACAGAAATTTAATATTTAAATACCTCACCCACAGGAGAATTCGGTTAACAGTGTATAAAATATGTTTTTTTTGTTGAATTTACACTATAGATTATTTTAGCTTAAGTAGCTGATTAAGTACATTGAAGATAGTTATTCCTTTCACAATATTTCCATCCATTTTTTTTTCTTAACAAATTTTACTTGGTAGGAAAATTAAATTAATCTATTGGACATTTTTACAATCCGATGTACAGTATTAAACTCTTGAAATATGATACAGATTAAAACATGTGAAGTGTACTCGATACAACATTATCTGATAAAGTTTGTTGAAGTGACTTGCGGCAGGTCGGATGTTTTGTCCACCACAATATAACTGAAATATTGTTGAAAGTGGTGTTAAACACCCTACAGATTAAAACGGTTGTATTTTTTAATTTGGTAATCAAATTTTTTACCTTCTAAGTGAAATGATAGGAGTATTCTATGCTGCTGATGAAAATGACATTTATCGAAAATATTTCATGCTAAATATATTTCTTCATTGACTTTCTATGTAATTGAATTAGAATATAGTAGTCCCCTTTTTATCAGGCAAGATTTCAGACGCACTAATATGTTTTTTTTCAAATATTACTAAATTGTCCTCCTCAAGAAATGCCACCCCTCTCATAGGACCATTTTTTAATTGCAGAAAGGGTGGCCTTATAAGAGAGAGAGTAGTGTCAAATTTCAACACATCTGGTTTTATATTTGGTTGCCAAAATTTGTTTATCAGTGTGGTTTTCATCTGTCTGTAAACATTTTCTCTATGTTCTTCTCTGATATAGGCTACCTCTTGGAAAAATTAGACCAAAGTGAAACTTGGTAAGCATTTTCAATTTTTGATTCATTTTTAAACTGTTTCAGATATCCATACCCTCTTTTCAAGATGGCTGCTTTGACTTAGAATGTATATTTCATGACCTTAAATTGCAATTGAAATTTTATTTTAATCAGGTGTATAATATCTTTTGTTAGATTTTCTGTGATATTAATTATGCAGATTTAAATGAAAAATAAGCAAAGATGGCCAATTTTTTAACTTGCTTATTCTGTCCCCATCCTCAATCCAAGATGGCTGTGAATACCAGAAATTTAAATTTAATGGAAATAACATGTTATATGTTGGAACGAATTGAAATTTTATCTTCTTCCCAAATTTTTACCTGAAAAATGTGCAATATTCAGATTACAGTTAGTCTTGTTCTTTGTGACTTTCCAAGGGAAGATTGAAATAGGGTTACATAATACAGTTTTAATTGATATGAAATATGTGACCTTCCAAGGGAAGATTGAAATAGGGTTACATAATACAGTTTTAATTGATATGAAATATGTGACCTTCCAAGGGAAGTTGAAATAGGGTTCCATATGGCAGGTGGTCGCTAAATACAAGTTTGATTAATAAGAAATGCACTGAAAGGAAATTAAAATCAAGGTCACATAATACAAGTTATTGCTTAATAGAGGTGGTCACTAAAGCAGGTTTGATTGTATTTATGATATGGTTTTAAAAAAAAATATTGGACATGCTTTAAATATTTTTTAAACATATATCCTATAACTGTACAGCAAGGTCAGCAGAAAGGTGTAGTTGGATAGCATATCAATATATTTATTTGTTTTCTTTTCAGTCTTACTTTGTCACAGATTATGACCCCACGATAGAAGATTCATACACCAAACAATGTGTTATAGACTCAGTGGTGGCAAGACTTGACAGTAAGTTATTAATCTGGCAATCTACAATGTTCAATGTCATACATTTCATCATTTTTTCGTGTGTAGTTAATTTTGTAAAGTTTATTACAATTTGATTTCTCATGCAGTAGTTGATGTTTTAAAGTGAAATTTACTACTCAGCTGTGACTAGTATGAGGTAAATAAAAAAAAACTTGAGTTTAAATTTTGCTTGTTCCTGCATGTAAATATTAGATTTCATCTAATTTTTAATGTCTTTTTTTTTACCTATAATTCATGGCCTTATTCTTAACTGACTGAATGACGAAAGATAATAAAATTGAAATATGGGTTAGGGTTAGGATAATGCTGTTTAACACCAATATCAAGAATATTTCAATTATATCATGGCAGTCATTTTTATTGGTGGAAGAAACCGAAGTAGCCAGGAGAAAACCACCGACCTGCCACAAGTCACTGACAAACTTTATAACATAGTACACCTCGCCTGAGCGGGATTCGAACTCACAACGTTAGTGGCGATAGGCACTGATTGCATAGGTAGTTGTAAATCCAACCACCAAAACATCCCCTAAAATTGAAATATAAGTTTATCTTATTATTGTTTGATACAAACCAAAGACTATAAAATGTGTATTTGCTACCTCTCCACTAAGCATGCAGCATGAAGGAGTAAGAGTAATTCCTGGATGGCTGTTAATTAGGATAACATGTCTACCCATGAACTAGCAATATAAAGTTCCAACTAAGCTTGTTGTTCTCAGTACAAAGGAGACATATAGATTCTCCTTCAGTTGCCCGTGGGTTACAATATTTCTCCACTCAAGAGAGTTAAATTAAAAATTTTAACCAAAAGCCCTCAATTTAACTCTCGAGAGTGGAGAAGTATTGTGACCCGCATGGACAACTGAAGGAGAATTTGTTTCTCCCATTATTTAACACAAGCTTTATTTCAAAATTTGAAATTAATGCGGGGAAAGGCACGAGACATTTTAATCCTCTAGAAGATTACAGATTTTTTCACCATTGGTTCAGTGGGGTTAAGACGACGTAATAATGGGAGAAATCAGCATCATCACATCGAAATGTACTAGCTTGTTCTCTCCATGATATAGATAGCTGAAAAACTTGCTCACTTGGGGTTAAAAAAATAACCACTTGCTTACATACGATCATCACAATATTGCTGAACTATTATGAAAGTGGTGTATAGCAAAACAATAAATTGTTATTCAATTAATAAAGATAAATTTTTTTTTTTAACATTTTGTACATATTCATTTAACCAGAGGGGGAGGAATTAACCCTGTCACATTTATGGGACTGTCCCTTGCCAGGGCCAGGATTTCCAATGCCATATGTAATAGACTTTTTTAAGTTCACTGATTTGAGGTGATAAGTGATTGTTGATCATCAGGTTGATCATTGCTGTTTAAACTTTCTACTCATAAAACCTGTATGTAGATTACATTTGAATGAAATTAAAACTCTCTTTGATAAATAAATATAGCACTATCAGTAATTTGTTTTTTGTTTGTTGTAGCTTCTTTTTACCCACTATAACATGTTTTCATCTTATTCCAGTTTTAGATACAGCAGGACAAGAAGAATTTAGTGCAATGAGAGAACAGTACATGCGATCGGGCGAAGGCTTTTTGTTGGTATATTCTGTAACAGACAGAAGCAGGTAAGAAATACTGGACAAAAGAATTCAGTGCTATTGGAGATCAGTAACATATTAAATTGAATTTCATATGAATGGGTTATGGTGTTTAATGCCACTTTCAATAATATTTCAGATATATTGTGGCTGTCAGTTTTATTGGTGGAGGAAATCAGAGTGCCCAAAGAAAACCAACGACCTGCCGCAAGTGTCTGACAAACTTTATCACATAATGTTATATCAAGTACACCTCACCTGAGTGGAATTCAAACTCGCTACGTTAGTCGTGATAGGCACTGATTGCATAGGTAGTTATAAATCCAATTACCATACATTCATGACCACAACAGCCCCTCATATGAACATAATGTCAACCTTATTGAAGTCTGCTGTTAATAAGATGTTTAACGCCACTTTCAGCAATATTTCAGTTATATCGTCTGCTGTTGATATGAAGTCAGAAAACTTGATAGAAAACGTAACCTTTCTATTCCATGTCAGTTGGATCTATTTTTAGCAAGATTTTGGGATTTGATAATTGTTTTATATCAGTTTTACGGGGTAATTAAATGTATGTACAAGTATTTATTTTTATTTCTCTACTTTCAGTTTTAATGAAATCTATAAATTCCACAAGCAGATATTAAGGGTCAAGGACAGAGAAGAATTTCCAATGATTTTAGTAGCAAACAAAGCAGATTTAGAACATCATAGAATTGTAAGAAGTCTTATTTGTTTTCTTCTATCTAAAGAAGAAAATCAAAATTGTATAAGCACAAGCCATGTCTTCCTTCTTTGTTAACAGATATAAATATTGATAGGTTTGCTAAAAACAGTTTTGTTGATTCTTCTTATGATGCATTATAAAGAACATCAATTTGACTCAGAATTACAATGTATTAAGTATATGTTGATCAGGTTTATATAAAGTAATGGCATAAGGAGTAATGTGAATATAGCCTTCAGAAATTTGCATATTAGGCTGATTTTGACAAAGTTTGATTTTAAAATCTTCTGATACCACTCAACCAAATTTAATCTAAATTAGGCTGAGAGTAGTCAATGAGATCTCTACTTTTAAAAATTGTATCTGGCAACCCAGACTTCCATCAAAGACAGCTGCTGTTAATAAAAATAGAATTTTCATGTTCAAATAACTAAAAAAAAAACGAGTACATTATAAACTGAAATTTAAACTAGCTTTTCAGTTGTTTAATACAAATGTATATTTTTTCTTTGAAATATGCAATTTTGATATTTTTTTGGGTACAACATGCAAATTTAGCCTATTTTATCAAATGTTGAAAGTGTCGTTAAACCCCCCTAAATTAAGCAAAATTTGACTTGGATAGTTATTGTGTGGTCCCCTTTCAACATTATTACAGCCTTTCATGAAAGATGGCTAGGTGCCACTCCTGAACATAGTTTAACATTTGATCCTGTTGGGAGAATCTAGCAAATTCCTTCTTCTCAGAAACTACTTGACTGATGGAACCCAAACTGTACATGGATGATCATAGGAAGGTCCAACAAAATGTTTGTGTTTTATGTCTATTTGGAAACCAAGATGGATACCACTGCTGGACACAGTTTAACATTAGATCCTATGATAAATTGTAGCGAATGTTTTTAGCCGAGTTGCAACGAAGTTGCAGTCGGCTTATGTTTTGGTGAAAGGCGGGCGTATGGATATCTTCGTTAACGCGATAGCACTCTTAGTTTTTGGCCGATCAACATAATTTTTGGTAGGAAGCATTATTACACTATTATTTAGAGCGAGTTCGAAATTCAGATTAATCTATTGTTTTTTTCTTGTAAAATCATGGTTTTTTATAGAAAAAGTACATATTTTGAGAATTATCTTCGTTAACGCGATAGCACTCTTAGTTTTTG
>MJUT01031499.1:1921035-1941365 GCA_002080005.1 Gigantidas platifrons
GATAAATCTCCATAATTCACACCTATCTATATAATAAGTTATTATATTCCAGATCAATATTTTTTATCTATCATTTGAAAAAACTTATGAACGTGTACAATATGTATGAATTAATCCAATCATATACAAGGTTTTTTGTTTTGACGTTTTCTATCTTATTTTTAACAAGTGCCAATCATATTTAATATAAAAACTTTCCTCTTGGTCATGTCGGTGGCCCTTTTCGTAATTTATTCTGCAAGATTTACCGGTAAGCAAAAAAATTAATTGCAATACAAAAAAATAAGATTGTAACATGAATGCATTCTTTTCCTTTGATCTTTTTATAGTTTATATACAAGAATGTAAGCAACAGTTAAGAACTATGAAATAATACATGCAGATATGACACATTGCACTCAAGTCTGGGCTGTAATTTTATTACTCTCAGAGAGCTGTGCAATAATCATGTGATATTGCATCTCTTCATGTTACAAATCATTTATACAACGATTTTCCGAGTTAAATGGTTAAACAATCTCCTGTTTCATGCTCATGTTCGATTGTTTAACTAGAAAAACCATGGTATAGATATTGCATTAGTCCAAACAAACGAATATTGTCTTTATGACAATTCTATTGATCTAACTTATTCTTGATTTGTTACATTCCTGTCGCCTTTGATAGATTCTTTCCCTATTTTATTTTTGTTAATGATCATGTATATTATGTTATGTTATATATCATCGTCTTTTTATTTTTAGTCATCTGCATTTCTCTTTAATACTATTATAATAATGTGTAGATAAAAATAAAATAATTATTTTAAACACTTTTCAGGAAGAAGTTCTTTGCTAACAGAGTACAGTATATTTTTTTTGCTAAAAGATGTCTGTTGATTGGTTTTAAAATGTAACTTCATAGAAACCAATTAAAAGATATGTTGTTTTTTTTTAAGTTGGAACTTTAGCAGTATAGTTACTTCGAATATTTAAAAAAAAAAAATATAGTGTGATGCAATGCAATCACAAAAAATTCAGTCTGGCTCCTTTGGCAAAATTTGTAGCATATCAGATGACAGATTTTCAGATTATTTTAAGCATACAAACGAAAAATCGATTCATATTATTGAAGTATATTTTTATTTGTTTTTTTTTGTAAGTCAGTAAATTTGCATCTTCATTCAAAATGTTTCTGAACGTTAGTTACATATCAGTTACTTACTCTTACCAGGCATCCATTGTGACTCAACAAAAATTTGGACCCACTACATTTATAAATACATTTTTTTTTTATCATAATTTATTTTAGGACGATCTATCAAATAGAGCAATTAGTCAAACCTGTATTAAGAGGTCACCTTTAAGACAAAGAAAATATGACTTATAAAGCAGATGTCCTCTTAAAAGAGGTTCAATTCATATGAAATTTTCTATGACAGGATAAGAAAAATGTGACTTTTTAATACAGGTGACTGCTTAATAGAGGTGACCACATGGGCAGGTTTTACTATTTATGTTCACTAATGTTAAAACATCGGCAGGAGAAAAAGAGAAAATAGACTTAATGTCAACTGTCTCTTGTATCCATGGCAACGTTCTATCAACCATACAAGAAATCTAAAATATAATTCCAACTTTCATAGTGTATATCCGTTTCTATCAAAACAAAAACAAGTTTTACAGTATTAAGAAAACAGATTTTTGTATTTATAAATTATTTTACTGTTATTTTTGCCAGATGTGTATGATTGATATTTTGCACTATACATTCAACTCTTCACTGTCACCATGGACACCTGTACTTGATATTTGGTATATGTAAACAAGATCACATGATCATCACATGAATGTCATGTGACAATTGTAGCAGTGATTTAGAGAATCTTTTTAATTGTATACATATTAATGCATTATATAGTTTTATTTATACATTTTGTACTTAACTCATTGTGGACTTTAGTTCACACTTTCACATTTATTTATAGGATTTTTATGTCTACACATATTTAAATTAAAATGTTTATGCATTAGTCTAATTAACATTAATTAATAATTTACTGGAAATTAAATTAGAGCAACTGAAAACAAAATGTTTATCTTTAGCAGTAAACTACTAAACTTAATTTGTATTAAATAGATATTTAACATAGTGCTAGATTTTTAAGATGGTATGATTGAAGCTTTAAATTCTATTAATTTTTGGAAACTTGGTTAAAGGGACATTATTTTTGTTACCCATAAAAACTATCAGATATGATTGATGCCTTAATAAAACGTGTTTCTGTAACTTATAAATGTTATGAAATGTACGCACATCGGGGAAAAAACATGCAACTGCTCGTGTTTTGAGATCGATCAAGAAATGGATGTCATCTTATTAATTATCGACATTGTTTATGGAGTTTGTCGAATCGTCATTAAATCAGTACAACAATGCACTTATTTCTTATTTTTTGTGAATCTGCTTTTAGTCTGTGTTAATTACAGACAAAGAACCATGCAAGTTGGCAGTTAATAAGCGACTAAATGCAAATTATTTGTTTTTACCTGTCACTAGTAAGGTCAATTGCATACGGAAAAAGCAAGGTCAAATTATTTGCTTGCAAGCAAATAAGTAATCGATGGTAATTTTCGTTCTCAAAAGGCGGAAAGTTGTTCGATAAGCTGTTTAATATGAAATATTTACCTTTATTTCATCATGTTAAAGCTATTTACCAATTTCCAGAGCATATCATTTTTTGGGTCAAAATCGTAGCTAATGCCCCTTTAAGATATGACTATTTGATTAAGTATTAAGTTGGTGGGTTTACTGTTACAAATTTAGCTTGTATTACAATATATCCTCTACAATACATTGTTTATATACAGTAAATGACCCGAATAATGACCTGCTTCAGAGGCAGATCCAGACATTTCCATAAAGGGGGAGGAGGTTTTTTTTTTTTATAGAAAAAAACAGATTTCAAAACAATTTGTTTGAAGAAAAATCAAAAGATACAGAGGTGTGATTCAAAGCGAAAATTACAAAACATGGTTAAAAAAAAATGACAGGGACGAAATTGGCAATGTTCTGTTAAAACATGTTTTTACCAGTCTATGACATAGCTCTAAAATCCCCCTGGATCTGCCTATGTGCTTATTATAACAGGCTTGGTGTTTATTATAAATAGCTGCTTACTTTCAATTCATTTTGTTAGAAGCTTCTTTTTTAAATTGAACAAAATCTTCTTAGTTGTTCACATGCAGGGTTCAATGTTTTTTTTCTAGCCTCATATATATTTTATTGTGCAGTATTTGTATTTGTAAGAGTGTAAATTATATATAGTGTTGTATGAATACAGTATCACTGTGCAGCATTTTAACTTGTTCTAGTCATATTAATATCAAAAGCTTACTTTTGTTTTCTGTGTGTTTGCAAAATATGATTATGTTTTATGATTGTATCATTGAATTTAATTGGTTTTTTTTAGCTCATCAGAGCCAAAGACTCAAGTGAGCTTTTCCCATCACTTGGCGTCTGGCCTCCTTTAACTTTTTAAACTTGGATCTTCTAAAGTACTACAGGACAAAATTGGACCAAGCTTGGATGTGATAATCCGTGGATGGTTTTCTTACAAAAATATGTCCTGTGATATTGCCTTTCATTCAAGATTACCATCAAGGCTTCTGATTGGTTAAAAATTTGAAAGTTTGAAAATATTCTTCAGAGCCACTGGATTATAATGGAATGAAAAGAAATTTCAGTGGCCAGCTGAGCTACTGTCTGAAAATTTTAAAGGCCACATTTTTAGTGGTTTTTGGTTACTGGGTCCCTGTTCAGTTTTAACTCTGTCCCCCTACGTTGACTGTCAGGTAATACACGTATTATATTTATATTTTTTATGATTTCCATTGCAAGCCATAGAATCCAATGTTTAACCATTGTCAGGTTATAATAGTGTGATATTATTGAAATAATTGTTTAAATCATCTATATGTGTGTTATTTTATTTATATCTGAGTTTCATGTATACGTGTGATTCAAAAGTTACTAATACACATTTCTTTTCAGTCTTTTCTCTGAATTTTTATTTTTAGTGTCCTCCAGTAAAATATTTTTCTATGAAAAATATTCATTTAAACAGAATTTTTCTGTAAAAGATACTAGTATCCCTTTAAACAGAATTTTTCTATAAAAGATATTTATTTAAACAGAATTTTTCTGTAAAACTTATTCATTTATACACAATTTTTCTGTGAAAGATGTTTATTTAAACAGAATTTTTCTGTAAAAGATATTTATTCAAATAGAATTTTTCAGTAACATATATTAATTTAAACAGAATTTTCATTAACAGATATTCATTTAAAGAGAATTTTTCAGTAAAAGATATTCCTTTGAACATAATATAGAATTGTTCTTTCTATGTATTATAAACAATAATTTACCAATTTCAGAGCTTTAATTGGAACTTTGTATAATATATAATGTTTAAACTAGAGTTTGCATAATTCAGAAATATATGCATATTGATCATGAATTAAAGTTAACATGTTTTAATTTTAATTTTATTTCCTGTACCATTTTGATGGTCCCTTTTATTTAATACAGGCAAATATATATTGGTTACCTATACATTTTGGGAGCAAAAAGGAGTGCAGACAATGCACCTATGCAGGTAATACAAGGCCGTTTACGGTAATGCAATTGAATAACGTTTCAAAATTATATTGATCATTTGTTAAACGACCTAGTGTAATCAAGATTTTGTAAGACCTGCAGTAACATAGATTTACTAATATATCTTTTCTGACTGTTAAGAAATATGTATATTATTGTTGTATTTGTCTTACAGCTGTTGCCTTTCATTAATAATTGTTTTCTTACCATGTAATTATGTATTTCTAAAATACAGTGAATAAACGTAATGAATTTTATATGCAGTTTTTTTAGCTCACCTGACCCAAAGGGTCATGTGAGCTTTTGTCATCACTTTGCGTCCGTCGGCGGCGTCGTCCGCGTCTGTAAACTTTTCATACTTTCATCTTCTTCTTTGAAACCACTGAACAGATTTGGACCAAACTTGGCAGAAATGTTCATTGGGAGGTCCTCTAACAAATTTGTTATTTTGGTTTAGATCGGAAAACCAACATGGCCGCCAGGGCCAATAATGTGTTCTGATTGGTTGAAACTTTGAAAATCTTCTTGTCAGAAACTACTCAGCCGATGGAATTGTAACATTATAGAAATGATGACTGGATGGTCCTCTACTAAATTTGTTATTTTTGTGCCGATCGCATATCCAAGATGGCCGACATGACTCGACTTAGTTTAACATTGGACCCTATGGGAATTTCACATTTTCATCTTTTTTCCTGAAACCATGCAACAGATTTGAACCAATCTTGGCAGAAATGTTCATTAGATGGTCATATACAAGATTTTTGTTTTTGGCGCTGATCGGAAATCCAACATGGCTGCCAGGGCCCATAATGTGTTCTGATTGGTCGAAATTTTAAAAATCTTATTGTTTGAAACCACTAAGCCAATTGAATTGTGACTTTACAGGAATGATCATTGGGTGATCCTGTACTAAACTTGTGAATCGTTTGCTGATCGGAAATTTAAGATGGCCACCATGACTCGACTTAGTTTTAACATAGGACCTATGGAAAAACTGTTTAAAAGTATTCTCCTCTGAAACCAGCAAGTCAATTTAAAGCAAACATGGCATGAATGGTCCTTAGGTGGTCAACTTTCAAAATTATGTCCTGTGAGCCCGACCTCCATCCAAGATTGCCGCAGTCAGCGGACATAGTTTTAACATAGGACCCTATGGGAAAATTGTTTAAAAGTCTTCCCTCTGAAACCAGTCAGCCAATTTAAAGCAAATATGGCATGGATGGTCCTTGGGTAGTATACTTTTAAAATTGTGTCCGGTGACTACTACCTCCATCCAAGATGGCTGCCATGAGCAGACATAGTTTTAACATAGAACCCTTATGGGATTTGAATAGTAACTTAGATGTATTCGGCATGCAGACATTCTTAAGAGGACTTAGTTATGTCAGGTGAGCGATACAGGCTCATGTGAGCCTCTAGTTTTATGTCCTGTAATGTTATGGGGGGTTGTCATGGTCATAATTGTATGGCATTTGGATTTAGAATTTACTATACAATCAGTACCTATCACCACTAATGTTGAGTTCGAATCCTGCTCAGTCAAGGTGTACTCTATACAACATTTTTGTGATAAAGTTTGTCAGTGACTTGCGAAAGGTTGGTTTTTTTCTCTGGGTACTCCGATAAAACTGATCGCCACTATATAACTGAAATATTGTTGAAAGTGGCATTAAACACAAATAGTGTTTTTTAAGATAGGTTGACCCCTTAAAAGAGGTTTAATTCATATGACATTTTAAATGACAGGATAAGACAAAGGTGACTGCTTAATTGGGCAAGCAACTGGTAAACTTTATCACTTGCGAGTCGAGTGCACCCTTTTTAGCTCACCTGACCCGAAGGCGTCCGTCCGTTAACTTTTTCATATTTTAATCTACTCCTCTGAAACAACTGGGCCAAATGGAACCAAACTTGGCAGAAAGAATCTATATAAAGTTTCTTCATTTCGTCCCATTCCGCCAACAAATATGGCCACCATGGGCAATTCTTGTTTCTGATTTGCTAATGTTAAAAAAATCTTCTCCTCTGAAACTGCTTGGCCAAATGGAGCCAAACTTGGCAGGAAGCATCTATGTAAGATCCTCTATAAAACTTCTTCATTTGGTTCTATTCGGCCAACAAACATGGCCACTGTTACTAAAAATAGAACGTATGGTAAAATTGCACGTTTTTGCTGATAACTCAAAAACCGTCAATAATATCAGAAATCAGACGGGGTAAAAATGATTCGCACAGCAAGATCCAACTACCCTGAAATTTTGAAGAAAATCTGATTACCTATCTTGGAGTTATTGCCCTTTTTTCATCAAATTTTCAAAATGTTAATACTTTTCGTTTTTTATTTCAAAAACTATAAGAGATAGATGTTAAGTTTAAACAGCAAACATGTGCAGCATGTCAAGATTTACCTAGCCTGCAATTTTAAAGTAAATCTGATTACCCATCTTGAAGTTATTTAAGAAATAATTCACGGAAGCCATATGTATATATTGTTTTTACCACGGGTAGGCCCTTTATGTCACGAAGTTTTACCCCGAGCGCTAGTGACGGGTAAAAAGCTGACATAAAAGGCCTACCCGTGGTAAAAACAATATATACATATGGCTTCCATGAATTATTTCAATTCTAATATGTAAAAATTGGTAAAATATCGTTATAAATGGTCGATGACGTCATAAATTACAATGGGTGTTGGTATATATTATTTTTACCACGGGTTTGGACTCGAAGCGTTGGAAGGACGTCATATTAGAATGCCCTTTTTTCATCAAATTTTTAAAATGTTAATACTTTTCATCCTTTATTTCAAAAACTATAAGAGATAGATGTTAAGTGTGAACTGAAAACATGTTCAGCTTGTCAAGATCTACATGCCCTGCAATTTTGAAGTAAATCTTATTACCCGTCTAGGAGTTATTGCCCTTTTTTCATTATTATTTTTTTAATTTAAACATGTTTGTCTGATATTTCAAAAACTATTAGAGATAAAGGTTAAGTTTAAATTGCAAAAATGTGCAGCATATCAAGAAGGTAATGATTATCTCCATTTGAAATTTGCTTCAGTATCATTCTATTGTCAGGTGAGCAATACAGGCTCAGTGGGCTGAGCCTCTAGTTATAATTTACAAAGCTAGGCGCGTACCCACACCATATTGGTGATAGGCTTGTACGAGTTGTTGGGTAATTAAACTACCTATCTCATTGAGCCACCCGGGCCCCATTTGTAAAGGAATCAAAATATGAGGAATCTTCCATAGAGTTTCAATTCATTTGGCCAAGCTGTTTCAGAGGAGATTTTTAGAAATTGACCAACCAGAAACAAAAATTGTCTATGACATGCACGTCTGTTAATAGATCGGAACAAATGAGCAATTTTATTCGAGGATCTCCCAAGTTTCAATTCATTTGGCTAAGCGGTTTCAGATTTTTTAGGAATAAGCCGACCAGGAACAAGAATTGCTTATGGTTGCCATGTTTGCCAACATATCGAATTGAAATGAGAATGGTTTTATGTGCTACAGAAGACACCTATCAAGAAGCCAACACAGGCAATTGTTATTCTAACTGGAAATGCCATCTCCATTACTTGTCTTTTAATGATTAACGACGGGCATCAATACACAGAAGTTCACATTGGTTTTTATATTGCTCAATATTTATTTTTTTCATGGACCATTGTTCGTCTTTTTCTATTAACCATTGCATTGTCTATCCTCTTTAGTATTTTCAAATTTTCCTTAGGAACCTGGCAAAAACATTGATATTGAGTGTGCATGATGAATTTCTGGAAAAATCTACACGTTGTTTTCATAATCAAATTGAAAGCCCAATGATTTAATGGAAGTTGTTCCTTTCTGTGGGTTTTTTTTATTGCGTGTAACAATATTTCATTTGTTTTACAATAACTGTTAAAGGGGCATTATCTGCCAAATCGTAAATTTTTGTTACTCATAAAAATTATCAGATATGATTGATGCTTTAATAAAACTGTTTCTGTAACATATAAATGTTATGAAATGTACGCTTATCGGGGAAATAATGTGCAACTGGTCGTGTTTTGAGATCGATCAAGAAATGGACACCATCTTATTAATTATCGACATTGTTTACGGAGTTTGTCGAATCGTCATTAAATCAGTACAACAATGCACTTATTTCTTGTGAATCTGCTTTTAGTCGGTGTTAATTACAAACAAAGAACCATGCAAGTTGGCAGTTAATAAGCGATAAAATACAAATTATTTATTTTTACCTGTCACTAGTAAGGTCAATTGCATACGGAAAAAGCAAGGTCAAATTATTTGCTTGCAAGCAAATAATCAATCAATGGTAATTTTCGTTTTCAAAAGGCGGAAAGTGGTTCGATAAGCTGTTTAATGTGAAATATTTACCTTTATTTCATCATTTTAATGCTATTTACCAATTTCCAAAGCATATAATTTTTTTGGGGTCAAAATCGTAACTAATGCTCATTTAAGCATTTGAAGCAACTAAAACAGTTATTGAAGAATCACTCCAAACAAGATGATGTTTTATGTTCAATAATATTAGTATTTGAATTTTTTCGCAGATCACAAATAAATCCCAACCTTAATCCTGTACCAGGCTTCATTGTATTGAATTTGGAAACAATTTGTCAAACATTATCATTTGGTAACAATTTTTATTATTATTTGATATTATTTAAACATCCTTATTGGTCAAGAAATAGTCACATGGTCTTCCTTAAAAACATGTATTGACTTGAAAAATCATGTATTGACTTGGAAAAACATGCATTGACTTCGGGAAAACATTTGTTTATTTCCGCCATTGACAGAATTAGTTGAGTGCTACCCAATTGCACTTTCTCCAAAATTTCATGAAATTTAAAAATTTTCAAAAAATTTCAACAAACACTCCAAAATTTAAAAAAAATTCAAAATTTTCAAAATAATTTCAAAATGATAAAATTTTCAAAAAGTTTTAAAAAAAATCAAGTTTCCCATAAAATTTCAAAATTTTAATATTTAAATAATATTGAAAAATGATAACACAAATACATTTGTATAGCCTACTTTCTTCCAGTGTTACAAAAGATAAAGCAATTGTAGCCTTTTAATATCAGTCAATACATATAGATTATAACATAGCCATTTTCATATCGGTCCCGGTATCATCCCGAGACTTCCATATCAGCCCAAGGCGAAAGACGTGGGCTGTTATGGGTCGAGGGATTATACCAGGACCTATATGAAAATGGCTATGTTATAATCTGTTTATCACATATTTAACCATGACTGAAATAAATAAATTGTAAATGAATAAATGAATTTATGTTTATTCATCAACATAACAACAAAATAAATAACGTGTAAAAATCAACAAAATAATTCACCGTATTTATCACAGGTATTGAACATAACTTTTCAATAATTATAAATCAGACTTCCAATTCTTATCATTTATATTTTTGTCATAAAAAATTATTGTCACATTTCCCTGAATATTTGAGTATGGGAATTCTGTTATTTTGGAGTTGGGCAAAATGGAAGCCAACATGATAACCATTTGCTTATTAGAGTTATTACTAGTAACCGTTGACTGGACAGAGTTATTACTGATGAAAATTAGAGTAACTGTTTTATTTTCATAGTTCTCAATAGTCGATGCGATGGCGTAAATATCACATTCGCCATCACTAAGATATCTACTGATGGAAGCTTGCAATAAATCGGGTTTGTAATCCTGTTTGAATTTCGGACGTGCTGAAAAAAAAACTCTTGCATGTACATCTCCTCGACTCCAATATATTCAGGATTGCGGCGTTCTCCCACAGTTGATAACCAATCCTTGAATCTTATGTTACTTTCAGTTTTACGTTTTGAATTGATATTTTTCATCTCCGTTTTATCGGTTTTTTGTATGATGTTTCCTTACGTGTCACAATGACGTCATCCACGCAGGGCACAATAACCGGTTATTTGCCCGGGCATTGATATGGATCAGGAACGTCTTCGTTTATCAAATATGCAAAACGGTACGGATAACGTACAAATGTGATAAATGGATTTATCGACCCGTTAAAGGTATATTTGACCTCAGACTTCGTCCTCGGTCAATATATGTTTAAATGGTCGATAAATCCATGCATTGACCACACCAAAAGGCTATAATTGTATAGTATACAGATGACAACAACAGCAAAACGTACGACAGCATCATACAATAAAATAACTGCAAAATGTTTGCAGTTGTATAATAACTAGAGACTTGGTGGGATGAGACTGCATCGCTCACCTGGTATCGGATCTGGCTTGGGTTATCAGGATTCAGCCAATCAGAAACAAGATTTTCCTGTGGCAGCCGTGTTTTTTATCCGACTGCATTGAAATGTGAAAGGTTTATAGGGTTCCATCGTTAAGATGATTTATATCAAATTTCAGATCATTTAGCCAAGTGGTTTAAGAGGAAAAGATATTTTAGGATGCATTCTAAACAAGTTGGGTTGTTGTGGCCATCTTGAATTTTAAATTGTCACAAAAATTACTTAATAAGGGACCATCCGAGTACCATCCAAACAACAGAAATACAGAACATTTTAACTGGTAAACAGTTCTTTTGTAGTTTATGGTCTTCAGAACACATTATCTGCTCCTGGTAGCCTTGTGAATTTATGAGTTGCACCAATAACACATACTTTGTTCATATATATATGTCAAATCTGGTTCAATTTGGACAAAATTATGAAAGAAAATCCAAATATGAAAATGATGATTGACAACGGATGGAGGCAAAGTAACGTCATAAGTTCACTTGTACATTATTAGGGGCAGGTATGGTAATAACAGTTTGCTAGCTAAACTTGTAACATTTTAACTGGCAAACAGTTCTTTTGTAGATTATGGTCATCAGAACGCATTATCTGCTTCTGGCAGCCATGTTGAATATACGAGTTGCACCAACAACACATACATCATAAGGTACCATCAGGAACATATATGTCGAGTTTGGTTCAATTTGGCTCAAAATTATGAGAGAAAATTCAAATATGAAAATGTTGATTGACGACGGATGGAGGCAAAGTAATGTCATCACTGGCCCAAATTGAAAACTGGTAGCCCAAATATTTCAATAACATTTTTTTCTGAGTTGTTGACTAATAAAACATTCAACTAAAGCAGTTTGTTATGTTTTATTCTTCAATTATCCCTCCCTACACATAACCCTATAAACCCTTGCCTCATCCCCATAATCTTCATCATCGTCATTACTATCAGTATCATAATCTGCCCCATATATTGGTCGACTCTGTGACATGTGTCTTCACTACTTGGCATTTCCTCCATAGCTAAATTGTGCTCATTCATTTCCTTGACTTGGTCCTCCACTTGCTTGGATGCTACAACAGGGTTTCAGCTGAATTTTAGTATACTACATTCAAATGACCTAACTCATATCAATTCATCAGGCCTTTAGTCCTGAAAGGCACTTATTCAATTAGTCAATTGTGTCCTAATTTGTCTAAAACTTATAAAGTCATTTAATGCATACTTATTTATAATATTTGGAATTGAAAGCCAGACAGGTTTTCAGAGGTCACCATCTCTTTCCAAAAAAAAATTAAACTTCAGTGAAAATAAATAGAAATTAAAATCAAATTCCCAATGAGTCAAAGACTTAAGAGGAGGCTTCCCTAAATAGGTAATACAAAAAATCTGCTTTGAAGTAAACATTTTGTAGATTTTTTTTAAAATAAATAAAGCAAAGTATTTTATTTAAATTCAGTGAAATAAAAAAAAATAGTGGATCTTTTCAACCATTTGTCTTAATCAGGAAAAAGCTTGTAATATTTGTCCATTTCAAAGGTTTCAATATTTCCCAAAAACAAGTCCTCTATCGTATTTTGCACAAAAGACATGTTTAAATATAGTGCCAAATTGATATCCGATAATCTTTCCGTGTCCGGTCCGCGGCGATTTTTAATCTTATATTTCATTGATATTTTCGTTTTTGTCAATGTCCTTGAACTTCATCAAACCATGGAACGATAAATAATATTAAGAGTTTTGATCTGGTATTTCACTTAGTTTTAATCAAAATAAATTATGGACAAATTGGATATCAAACAGGGCTCTTTTATACAACAAACCCAATATTTTACACCGGACAGTCGATCCGGTGGTTACGTAACCATAAAATGGAAGTAGAATCGTATATTTACGCACAGCGAGATCTTTTTAGCCAATAAATGTCGTTTCCCCATTTATCTAAAGATTGAAATTAATTATTTAGTACAAATATTTGTTCCAAACTATAAAAATAGTGATGATAAGCATGAACAGCTATTGTGATAGATGGATTATATTGTCAATTTACACCTTGCTTCCTTTCTGAATCCGCCTTTGATTTTGCTATTTGTCTATTGAATTGGGTGACAACATAGGAAGTATGTTGCATGGCAACAACTTCCAAAAATCTTTGGGAATAAGAAAATCAAATGGTCTAAAAGAGGACAACCAAAATTGGCAAAGGTTACTAGTAATTATGCACAAGAAATTGAACATGCGATTGCTATACTCAGAAATAGATCTAGATATGTTGCAGGTACGACATCAAATATCCATTATGACCCCCCGACGTGGGCGATTGCTATTTTAAGAAATGATCTGGAGACATGTTACAGAAGATCAAGACACGTGCTCCCACATATGATTATTCTGATTAGAAATGCAATCTCCAGATATGTAATAGAAAAGATCCATTACTTTTCACCAACTTATGACTTGTTACCGATTTAAACAACAGGCACCACTAGTGTAGTAGTAACTGCATCCTTTCTCAGAACACACCAGTTTTTAGTATGGTTCAAGTTGCTCAATCTGCAGTTCAGTTTTTGTCCGTCACTTGATTTAAAGGCTACCGATTACCCTTTAGGTATCTTCAAACTTTTTTATGACCCTGATAATGATCAGCCAATGATCGAAAGGTAGGTTTGCTCAATTATATTGTTGTTAAGCATGACCCATTTAGCCATGCGTCTACAATTTTCACAATCTTGAATAGAGGGATTGTTAACACCAACTCAGCAATTTTTTAGTTATATCATGACGAGAACATGTTAATTTTTAGAGATGATGATGATGCCCACTTTGTACTAGACCACTGAAACAACAGTCTTAGGATAGACATGTCGCCCCACTCAACAACATTATCCTGATTCCCAGTCAACCAGTCCTTGCTTTTTCTCGAGATTTATTTGATTGGGTATGGCGGGCAGACGTCCATACAGGTTTCCACACAATAACTTTAGTTCTGTAAATCGAATCTTTACCAAACTTGGCCACACGATTCCCCTGTGGAAGGGGAAGAACCCTATTTATTTTGGGGTCATTAGGTCAAGGTCACCATTACTATAAACAGAATTTTTGACAACAGGGTCACTTCCACACTTTAGTTATGTATATTAGATCTTTACCAAACTTGACCACATATTGCACTGTGGAAGGGGAAGAACCCTTTTTATTTTGGGGTCATTAGGTCAAAGGACTTAATTTTCCTCTCACATGATTAGTTGTTCCGACTGAATTACCATTATACCATTTGATAATTTACATAAGACGGGTATATTTTGTGATTCACACATTTCTTGTTGCTGTATGCATAGCGGAGCAGCAACAAATATCAATTTTATTGTATTTGGTTTGACTCGATCGGGCTCAAACTCACCATCTACCACACTCGAGATGAGTATTACACCACCCAATGTGGTTCTTGAATAGATGAAATGACTAAATAAATCAATGAAGGTCACTAATCTGTCTGGTACATTTTATTAATTAAATGTTCAAACAGTAAAGTCTATCATTTAATAGATGCGCTGGGATGGTGTCATGGTTCCCTTGATGTAGAGAGCCCTAACATTCTGCCAGTTCTTCTTCAACAAGGATACCAGGAAGTTGATAGCCAAGGAAATGTTAGAGTAGAGCTCATCTGGAGTCATGTTGACATGTCCCACACATACAGCCAAACACAATACCTGAAAAGAATACAAATATTGAGTCACAGAAAAGAAATGTTGACTGAATCAAGCACTTAAGTGAATTTTTACATAGGGAAAAAATTCAAGACTTGTCACAAAATACACAACCGTCTTTTAAAATTGTTGAAATCATTAAATTGCAACTTGTACATGTATTTGGGATTAGGGTTAGGGTTATGATGTTTAACAAGTATTTCAGTTATATCGTGGCGGTCAGTTTTATTGTGAGGAAACTGGAGTACCCAGAGAAACCACAGACCTGCCGCAAGTCACTGTCAAACTATCACATAATGTTGTATCGACTACATCTTGCCTGAGAGGGATTCGAACTCGTGTTAGTGGTGATGGGCACCGATTCATTAGGGAGTTATAAATCAAACTAGCACATGATCATGATTGCCCCTGTATATGTATTAAAAGGAAACCATTAGACCTACATTTGAATCTAAATACTACAAAAACAATTTTTGTCAACTTTGCTCTTTTCTTCATTGCAGTCTATGTTAATCTTTCAGCTTGGGATTGAGAATCCCATAGATCCTCGAGTTTTCATCTGCATTTCTCAATATTAGTATGAGGCATACAAAAAGCTCACTTGACCTGGGTCAGGCATGCTAAAAATATGTATATTAAAAAACAAACAAACAAAACATTTCAATATTTTTCTGGCAAGAAGTCAACACTTTCAAGATTAGAAAAAAAAATATTAAACAATACCTTCTTCAGTTGGAATTTGATGGTAGCTTTCTGTTCCTCGCATTTCTGAACAAGTGATTCATTGTGCGACACCTGGACTGGAAACTTTCCTGCCTTATTCAATCCAGGACCCAACAGTCTTGGGATGGTCTTAATAATAGAATCTGATGCCAGGAAACCATCATATTTCTTGGCTGTAAAACACATTAAAACTTGTTATTTACAATTTATTTAATTCATGTTATCTATGTATTTTGTTATTAAAACTCATAATTATTGCAGTGATTGGGATTAACAAAAATTCCCTTCCCTTCCTTGTCAATGGGACATTTTTGATATGAATGGGCCATAATGACAGAACTAAGTGTCAAAATCCAGTGTGAAAAATAATGTAGAATAAAAACATTTAACAAACTTTAATACATGTGTGGAGGAGATATAAAAACTATCTGACAACTCACACCCTTCTGTTTGAATAAGTATGACGAAGGACATACGAGCTTGAACTTAACACTTTTTTTTAATTCTTGATCTGGACAAAAAAATCCATCTGATATGCACAATAAACGCTGTGCAATGCATGACAATTCCCATTTCACATTTCCCGGGGAAAGTAAAAAAAAAACCACGGCAAAGTGACATGCTGATCAGTATCCGATACTTCCCGCTGTGTTATAAGTCCGTTGTTGCTCGTTGTTGTACTTTGCGGTTATCAGATATATCAGTTTTTGAAACTGGTTTGCGATTGATTTAAGCCTGAATTCTGTATGTAAAGGTATAAAATTGTATGTACACAAGGTACCAGATATCGATGTTGATTTGCAGTTGAACTTTCAAAGATCATTTTGAAATAACCAGAGGCTCTTAAGAGCCTGTATCATTCACCTGGATATAACAGATCCAATTGGTCCTACGTAAAAACTATGTCCTGCAGTGGTAGTCATCTTGGAATTTCGATCAACATAAAAAACACAAAGTTTGTAAAGGACCTTCCAATGATTGATGCACAGTTTAGGTACCGGTTCAATCAGTGCAATAGCTTCAGAGAAGAACATATTTCTGTATTTTCCACATATGGTCCTGTGTTAATACTATGACCTGCGGTGGCAGCCATCTTGAATTTCGGATCGGCATAAAAAACCCAAACTTTTTATAGGACCTTCAAATGATCCTTCCTGGGCAGTTTATTTTAAATTGTCCATGTGGTTTAAGAGAAAAAGCGTTTTGAAACATTTTTTCCCATAGGGTCCAATGTTAAATTAAGTCCTGCCGTAGTCGCCATTTTGAATTTATATCGGAACAAAAAACCTGAAGATTGTAGAAGACCATCCAATGAACATTCATGTACAGTTTGGCTTTAATCATATTTGTAGTTTCTGAGAAGAAGGCATTTGAACATTTTCCCATAGGGTCCAATGTTAATCTATATCCTGCAATGGCGGCCATCTTGGATTTCCGATCGGCATAAAAAACAGAAACTTGGTAAAGGACATTCCAATGATCATTCATTTACAGTTTGGGTTCAGTCAGTTCATTAGTTTCAGAGAAGAAGATCTTTGAAATTTCAGCCAATCAGAACATATTATTGGCCCTGGCAGCCATGTTGAATATCCGACTGGAACGAAAAACAGAAACTTTGTAGAGGACCATTAAAAGAACATTCCTGCTAAGTTTGGTTCCAATTGGCCAAGTGGTTTCGGAGAAGAAGCTTGAAATGTGAAAAGTTTACAGACGACGGACGCCAAGTGATGACAATAGTTCACATGGACCTTTGCAGGGCTTTCAATAGAAGCCGGTAGCCGGCGATTTTCGCCGTTTATTTAGAGAAAGACCGCCGGCTATTTTGTTGGAAAAAAAAATGAAATTTTATTTCAATCACGTCAATTGTTGTCGTGTTTCGATAAATCTATATTTACGGTGCTTTATTTATATATTTCTTTTGCTTTCTGGAATAACAATTACTGTTTAATACACATTTTTTCATTGGTCGAGAGATTAGTTCAGGACTAGTGCTGTATCCCAGAGATTCCCAAACAAATTCGGTCCGGAAAACATTGGTTTCCACCGGACCGACTATCCGGTATAAAATACAGGGTTTGTTGTATAATAGAGCCCTGTTTGATCTCCAATTTGTCCATAATTTATTTTGATTAAAACTAAAGTGAAATGCCAGAGCAGATCAAAACTCTTTTCTTGTATCATTTCTCCATGCTTTGATGAAGTTCAAGGACATTGACAAAATTAAAGTCGCAATCTCAGAAACGCTTTAATTAACGAAAATATCAATATTTGAAATTTTTAATTAACGTAAATATCAATATTTGAAATTATAAGTACAATGCCTTGCCGGGAAAGACGTTTGAAAGAAAATGCAAAGGGAAACAAAAGTTTGCCATCGTATTTTTCAACTTCATAAGTTGATATAAAAAATGAGTTATTTCCCTTTGTTATATATATATACTTGAAACAAACCAAAATTAACAAAATCTAAATATGCCATTTACAATATTTTATTATCAAACACAATAAAACCACTTAAGTTTCATCTGAAATAAAAACCTGTCTACTTAAACTGAAACAAAGACAATATTTAGCAACAACCAGTTCTATACATTACCTGTAGTAATAACACACATACGTAAATAGACATCCATCAGGTTTAGACCACCAAGTATACAACTTGTACTTATATTAGAGTTGCACTTTATGCACCTTATTTACACCCACAATATCGAATAATTAAAAATTTCAGATAAAAGGTAAAAATAAACCAGTATGGCTGTATCCAATATTCTGTACAGATATTTTGAATTTTTTTAGTTATACCAGTGTTGTGGACAATACTGGTATAAATTGATCCACAATTTGCATAAGATCAGTTATATCAAATTTTGTTCAAATGAACCACAGATTAACAGCTATATCATGGTACATATACTTTATACAGCAACTCATGAAATATTTTAAGTAAAAATGTCGGCCTCCATTTCTCCACCTACTTTTTGGAAATAGCCTGCTACTTCAAAACTTATTGAAAGTCCTGCCTTTGGTCCAGGTGAACTAATAACCATCACCGTCACGACTTGATGGAATTTCTGTGTCAGATGACCAAGGATATGTTCCACTTGTCAAAATCAAAATCCTATCCCTGTTTCCACATTCATGACCAATTGCCTATTTTTAACCTGAGAAACATGATAGGTCTCACTAAAGGATCTGCTTACCCTTTCAGAACACCCAAGTTCACTCCCTCTATCTAGTGGGGTTTGTGTTGCAAAATCTTAAGTTTTCTGTATAGTGAGTGTTGAGTGAATCATTATTCATTTTAATGTACCATGGGCGTCCATGGCCCTGTGTGAAGACATGAAATCACCCTGGAATAATGATCATAGCATGGCTACTAATATAGTGCATATGCGAAGCATAAATATATTGGCAATTTCATGACACCATTGTTGTACGGTCAATGGAGGACATCACATTAGAATTTTTATCAACACATGACATAATCAGTATGAAAACCTAAAACATGTTTCATTATCTTCACTTTATTACATTTAACAGCAGGAAACTTATCAAACAATCAATTTACACCTTATTGCTTCTCAAGTGACCTTGTTCCAAGACTCAAACTGATACTAATCTTGTTACCATTAATGCACAATCAAAGGGAAACCAATCAAACACAGGTTTTGGTTTATCAGGGATTTTTCAGCCATCTCTCTAGGGCAGAATTTCGGCCCCATTCCCAATGACAATTACCCTGTTTTTTTTTCTCAATTTGCTGTTATGAATTCCCAAATCGTGCACATGTTTATTGAAGTCTATCGTATCCGTTAAATATTTTGAAAGTGATTTTCTTGGAAAGTAATCCATTACGGTTTATAGAAACTTTAAATTCGGTAAATGTTTATATAGGCCCGACTTGAAATAAAACTATTTGTATTTGTTTTTCGTAAACAAACATTGGCGCCATTTTGGAAAGGGGACACAATGCGTAATGTGCTACCGGAAATGTTGACTGAACCTTTTGTCCGAAGCTATTTTCAACAAAACGAACTTTTCATTTATTTTTCTCATTTCTGTGACCAGACATGATTTTACGAGGGCAACAAAAAAGCAGAAATCGGCAAAATCGGAAGTATTGAATATACTATACTAGAGGCTCACATGAGCCTGTATCGCTCACCTGACATAACCAAGTCCTCTTAAGAATGTCTGCATGCCGAATACATCTAAGTTACTATTCAAATCCCATAAGGGTTCTATGTTAAAACTATGTCTGCTCATGGCAGCCATCTTGGATGGAGGTAGTAGTCACCGGACACAATTTTAAAAGTATACTACCCAAGGACCATCCATGCCATATTTGCTTTAAATTGGCTGACTGGTTTCAGAGGGAAGACTTTTAAACAATTTTTCCATAGGTCCTATGTTAAAACTAAGTCGAGTCATGGTGGCCATCTTAAATTTCCGATCAGCAAACGATTCACAAATATTAGTACAGGATCACCCAATGATCATTCCTGTAAAGTCACAATTCAATTGGCTTAGTGGTTTCAAACAATAAGATTTTTAAAATTTCGACCAATCAGAACACATTATGGGCCCTGGCAGCCATGTTGGATTTCCGATCAGCGCCAAAAACAAAAATCTTGTATATGACCATCTAATGAACATTTCTGCCAAGTTTGGTTCAAATCTGTATCGTGGTTTCAGAAAAAAAAGATGAAAATGTGAAATTCCCATAGGGTCCAAGTCAAGTCATGGTGGCCATCTTGAATTTCCGATCAGCAAACGATTCACAAGTTTAGTATAGGATCACCCAATGATCATTCCTGTAAAGTCACAATTCAATTGGCTTAGTGGTTTCTAACAATAAGATTTTTAAAATTTCGACCAATCAGAACACATTATGAGCCCTGGCAACCATGTTGGATTTCCGATCAGCGCCAAAAACAAAAATCTT
>MJUT01031499.1:1941507-1952327 GCA_002080005.1 Gigantidas platifrons
AAATTTAGTAGAGGACCATCCAGTCATCATTTCTATAATGTTACAATTCCATCGGCTGAGTAGTTTCTGACAAGAAGATTTTCAAAGTTTCAACCAATCAGAACACATTGGCCATGGTGGCCATGTTGGATTTCCGATCTGCACCAAAATAATAAATTTAGTAGAGGACCTCCCAATGAACATTTCTGCCAAATTTGGTCCAAATCAGTTCAGTGGTTTCAAAGAAGAAGAAGAAAGTATGAAAAGTTTACAGACGCGGACGACGACGACGGATGCAAAGTGATGACAAAAGCTCACATGACCCTTTGGGGCAGGTGAGCTAAAAAAAGGAATTGTAACGGTAAAACGGTAAAATCCGGGGGAAAATAAGCGGAATTCCACTTTTAAAGCGGACGAAAATCATAGTTCTCCTATCAAATATGTTCATATTTATGCGAAGATTGGCAATTCAAAATTCGTTGAAATGCACCGGGTCGCTTCAGATATTTATCCATCCGCTATTTTATACCTGACACCGGGTTAATATTACGATCTATCGAACTGTTTATTTACATCCAGACATGTGTAAATGTTAATGCATATCCAATTAAAAAAGAGACTTTGAACTACAGTAGCTTTTCTCCATTGTTGCAATCTGATTTGAGGTTGGGCAAATAATAATTAAAGCCTTTACTTTCTTCAGTTTTTGACTGACAGTGGCAATTTACATTTGTGCTATATTTTCATTGCTATATATAGTTGGATCATTGAGCAAATTGACAGTGACAGACATCATTCTTCTCCTGAGGATTACCCAAATATGATTTATTACAATTTGTGTGGTATCGGTAATAGTGTTATTTCAAAAGGAAAGGGGGGGGGGGTTACATATAAAAAATCACTGGTATGCAAGACTCAATAGTCAAGGTAGACAGAAATAAAAATGTGACGATTGAATAGATGTCCTTTAATAAGGTAGTTATGAATAAAAATAAAACCGACAATAACATCAATATTAATGCTATAAGAACATAAAGTAATTTTCCCAAAATTACTCTTTTGTCGATGAAAAATTCCCAAACAAGACAAAAAATGCCATTTCCCAAAATACCCTGAAAAATCCCTGTTTATGGTGTTTTCAGTTATTTCGTGGCGGTCAGCTTTATTGGTGGGGAAAACTGGAGTACCCAGAGAAAACTACAGACCTGTCACAAGTCATTGACAAACTTTATTACAAAGAAATTGTATTTACATATGTGATGTTTAAATTTAATGCAATCTTGATCATATCACATTTTTCACGTTAATTTGTGAATTTAAGAGTATATAACGAAAATAAAGTTGTAATCTGGATTATAACGCAGCCTTACCCAATTTCTTCACCAATTTCTTGTCCTTGTTCAATTTTTTAAGAGAATCTACATCCATACTAGGTAAATCATTGGCTGTGGCCTGGTCACAGTGCACCTGGTTACCAAGTACGCATATCTTCATCTTTGGTTTAGGAATATGCCTCAGTCTGAAAAATTTATCTAAACACTTATTTGATTACTAATTATACTACACATAAAATGATGTGGTGAGAAAGTGAAGGAATCAACATCCAGAAATTTCAAACACTGGTACTTGATCCAGTTATTTAAGGTAGCAATAGAGGCAAAATGGCATTTTTTTATCGAATTTTCTTTTCTTTCATTTTTCAATAGATATATATGTACACTAACATATTACATCAAAGAAATGTCAGTATATTATCCAATTAATGTGTAATTAGCCAATTTATATATGTAAACAAAAGCACATGGTCAAATCTGTTCTTATCTAAATAACAAGGAGGTGCTTATCTATCAATCAGTGGTGTAATATAATAGCTTTCTTATCAGTCTCCTGTTGACCTCTATTTATATATTGTGGTTAATTTATGTAATGATGGACGAAGAAGCAACAAACCAGCTTCTCCGACGGCTTCAACAAAAGCATTTCTTTGGTCTTCTAAACTCAGATGATGAGTGTCTTCTGTTGGGAACTTTTGGCATATTTTTGTCCTTTACTTGATGATTTTATTTTCAATGTTGTTTTATCATTTGAGTAAATTCTCAAAACTTTTCCCTTCGGACCAGTCTATTTCTATTCAGGGGTGTTATACAAGTGTAACTTATTAGCTCGACAGATTTCTATTGACATTCTGTCAATATTTCTCAATAAACAAAGTTTAACTTTAATGTTGCATTTATTTATTTCATTTATTTACATTTAATTCACTTGTGTTGCAAACTTTCTGTAATACTAATTTCTCCTGTAATCCCTTTGTTAATTATGGCTTCTGGTTATGTAATAAGGGGAGGAGCATTGACCATACTGATCAGCAGGAATCAAACCAGTGACGTCAAATTTCCCACCAAATGCCATGAGTGGGACAAAATAGGATGGCCAGTGCATTTATATTGCAGAAATAACAGTCTGTGTATACATTATATACATGTGTAATTAATTTGATTGAAATAATGTTCTAGGTCACTCCCCAAGTATTCCCCAGGTTATTGAAAGCATTTGTGCAGATTTAATGGGGCCAAAACTGGGAAATTTTGTTTTGGGGCTATTTTGGAGCTTTATTTTATGAGTGAAATACTAACTTGAACTTAAAATAGCAACTTTATGGGTGCCTCTATTGACCTGATTTTGGTATATGTTGTTCTGTAGGGTGTATTCTACAAAACCGTGTCTCAGATTTCAAACATTTTGTTTCTATAAATATTTATACACCTTTGAAATTGGGAACAGAATGGAAGGATTAGCTTTTAGTCTGTATGACACAACAAATGAATGAAACCATATATCAAAATTCTGAGACACGGTTTTGTAGGCTGTAGTTAGATCTTGCAGAGTGTGTGATTTGACCTGGACATGCTATTTTTAATCAAAGAGCATACCCTAGTTTTTTGCGCATTATATTACATAACTTTTGATTAAATTGCTTTTGAAATATGAAATGTAGTTTACAATAAAGAGCAATCTTTTAGAAACACATAGATACCAAGATATTTAATTTCCATTTAGTAGTTTTTGAGAAATAATCTTTTAAAGATTGGTAGTCAAGGCAAACAAAATTTCCCTCTAGTGCTACCTTAATTCACAGCTTTTTTTGTAGTGAATTTTTGCATGCGAGAAATCCAATGAGATCAAACAAAATTTCGACACAAATTAAAAAATTGCCTATTTTATAATTTTGGGTTATTTCCCCCGATATTCTTCATTTCTCCCTATTCATTTTAAAATTTGACCAATCATGCCAACTCAATTAAAAATCAACATTCATACACTACTTACATTGTAGTTCATCATGTTCAGGAAAAAGCAAGAAAGTTTCTATGAAGGTTATTCAAGAAATGTTGAAACTACTTCTTTTTAATTATTAAATCTATCTGAAATAATATTATAATTAACATGCAACAAGTTTCTTTATATTAATAGCATACCATCATATATACTGACGTCAACCAATCAATTCTCTGGCTTTATTTTTTGTTCGGTATCACTGCTTTATTGAGCAATGTATGCCTCCCCACTTGTTTTAAGACCTTGGGTGTAGGTCCGCCAAGCGATTGCAGTCTTGGCTACCTAATCCAAGATGCCAACAACACACAAAAGTATTCAAAATGATTCATTGCATGAATTGCCAACATAATTTTTTTTTTAAATAAATCTAGATTTTTTTTGGTTTTTTAACTTTGTTGTTGATGACAAATCCTGAAAAGGTCATGTAAACCTACTTGACGGTGCCAGAGAAACGTTTGTCCTTTTGAGGATCATAATTCTTCAAAGCAATTTGAAGCTCCACAGATTGTGTAAATTTCCTCTTCTTTTCTTGAGATTCTTTCAAGATTGTGTTGACGGCCTCGTACAAGCTGTCTCTTGATATTTTACTGAAGAAAAAAAAATATACATAATTATTTTACCCACTGAACAATAGCTACAATATGTATGGATTCCAATGACACACTACATAAGCATACTTGAAATCTGGCAATCTCAACATTGGCTTTTGATCATACATACAAGTTTTTAAATTTCCAGAGTGAGTGATCATTGATTAATGTCAAGTGAGCAATTTTTCAGCTATATCAATTTCCAGAATACCTTTCCTTGTGCAACATTTCAGCAACACCTGCACTATGGAGTATATATCTCTCAGATAATACGATATTCCAGAGCTGGTGGTTCCTATAGGATTTCCTTGATAAGAGGGTTGCTGGTAACAAGGAAGCTACTGAACCAAGGATTCCTTTTGGTAAAGTCGAAGTCATTACTTCGAAAATGTTACGGTCGCAAACCACGACTTGGTTGACCGTTATGGAATATGTGTCACAAATTACCACGGATATGTTCCACTTGTCGTAAACACTTTCCAGTCCTTCCCTCATTCATGACTTATTACCGGGTTTGTAACTAGATTAACACGACAGGTGCCACTAGTGGAGCGGGAACTGCTTACCCTCCAGGTTTATAGTGGGGTTCGTGTTACTCAATCTTTAGTTTTTTTTTTTTTTTATCTTTATGTACGTTTTGTATATCGTTGTTTGTCCTTTTGTACTTTTTTCTTTTGGCCATTCTTCTATATACAGATTGTGATTGCCCTTTTGGTATCTTCAAACTCTTCTTGAAGAGAAAGTAGTAAATTTCTTCAGCAGTCAAATCTCAAACGGGCCTTTTAATTTTATTAAGGGGCAGTTTGAACATTAAAAACATGCTGTACACAACACTCGATCAGAGGCGCGAAATTCGTCTGACCGTCAGACTTGTTCGACTTTTTTTGTTGCTGGTCCGACTAAAATCATACTTTTTCCGGACCAGATGTCCGACATCGATTTCAGAGTTTATTAATTTTTTTTTACACACAATTTCCAGTTTATAAAGTTGAAGAATCGTTTAAATTCGTGTGCTTTGCTGAAAATGTTTAAACTTAAATATGTGCCCGGAGCAGTACCGGGAAAAGCTATCAAGCGTAAGAAATCGCCAAAGTACGTACGAAGCAAAAAGAAAAGACCGGCAGCTAAACACATCATGGCAAAAAGATCGACCCTGGCTTGTTTTCGAAAACGATCAAATGAAATGTGCGGTTTACATAGAACACATGTCGGACAAAAGTAAACCTATTGGTAATGCTAACTTGAAAAACCAAAACACATTTATAACAGGGTGTACAAACAGACGTGTGTCTGCTGTGATTGATCATGAGAGGTCTAAAACCCACATTTCAGCAGTGGAAATTAAAGCAGCTAAAAGTCGTACCATGGAGGAAATTAGACATACAGAGGCAGGCAAGGCATCAACGTGGCTGCAAAAATCAGCTATTGATAAACCAGAGTTTCTGCTACAATTTTACAAGCACAGGACAACTGTCCAATATAAGACAATTTCTATCAGACAATTTGTCCTAAGTAATTTTGTGTTATCAGACAGACAAAATGGAGATCACAAAGTGATCTTAATCTAAGGAGGGGTTACCACCCCAAGAAAATTTTGAAAAATTAGACCCCAAATCCTGCATTCTGAGGGTCTCTGCCAGTCTTCAAATCTTAAAAAAAAAAAAACCCAAGTTTTTTCACCAGGTCAAACAAAAAAGTTGTAAATTTCAAATAAACTAATTTGTATACCGAGTGTACAAACCAGGAATTCACAACACAAAATGAAATGGTGAAATACAAAGCACTGATGATCAAAATATTTTTTGTACAACACACTGGTTGGTTAAGTTTGTTACGTTTGTTAAATTCAACTTCAGTGTATGATTGTTCTGACCTGTTACAGTCAACTCCACCTATTCGAATATTGTATAATTAGAATATTGTTGATAATTGAATATTCTTGCAAAACACCAAACCATTTATTGTGTTTTAAAGGAAAAACCTGTTTATTTGCATATTGGATAAGCGTATATACCAGGTATTTGAATGGAAAAACTCAGGTAAAAAGTTGGCAAACTTCGTAATAATGGAATATTATTCTACATTTTGGACAGGAAGTGCAGCTTTGGAAGTTTACATGTCCAGATTGGAAGAGTTCACATATTCCATTGTTGTATTTTTTATTCAATAAAATATTCAAAAAAAGTTGTTCTTGAATTTCTATCTTATTAGCGGTATTTATTTATTTTTTGATAGTGTCACATGTTTTGTTAGTTATGCATGTTGTTTGTCGACATCGTGATTTTAGTCATATTTTGATCTCGGAGTGAAATTTAAATGTATAACAAGCTTGCTTGTTGTGTTTATCCTTTTTAAAGAAAATAATGTCATTATTCCTACAATGTAGTGTCAATTTATATGTTTTCAACCGTATTTTTATTTTTTTTTATATCGCATGCTGTGTTGTTTACATCCGCCATTTTGTTTATATTCACATGATTGACAAGGGCATGTTACATAATATAGTCTCTAATCCATTCGTACGCTTTGCTAATAAATGATATTTGCATTACAATAGTTTATTTTTGTTTATAAAATAGGCGAATTATTAGAATGAAATGATTAAAATTTATTGCTAAACTTGTTTGATATTAAATGCCCGGATGATCGGATAAGAGAATAGCATAGGTGTCCTCGAGGGGTCATGTAGTCTCATGTTATAAATAATATTTTCAAATACAACTTGTTCCCTTTGACTTTCAAACACACGTTAAATTTATTTAGGGAACCAGTCAACATATGTGTGTAACACGTGCTACGATTGGCCTTGTGCTTTGTACTGTAACTAATGAAATTGGACGTAATTGTTGAAAACAGCATGAAATTTTATTTATAGTATTGGGAATAACCGGACTAAAAACAAGACAAAATACATTTACCACGGGAACCGAAGTAATAACTTTAGCGGCTGCACTAAACTCTATCCAGACTAAAAACATCGCTGCTGGTCTGATTGCATTAAAATTCCATCGGTCAATTTGTCACAAGTCAGCAAAAATATTCGGTCATTTTGATTTATTTTCGGCCAATGGCCGATGACCGATGGCAATCTGAAACCCTGTAAACTGACTTATTTATTTAGGAATACGCGTGCTGTGGTAAAAAATGATAGGCCCCTGTGTGTGTCAGCATTTTTCAGCAATATTATGGTGACCAGTTTTAGAGGTGGAGGAAGCCGGAGTACCCGGAGAGAACCACGGACACTGGGCAAGCAACTCAGAACTGGTAAACTTTATCACTTGCGGCTCTGAGTTGAGTGCACCCTTTTTGTTAATTAAAAAGCTGAGTGTTAACCCACACCGTATTAGCGATAGGCATGTACGAGTTGTTAGATCAAACGACTTAACTCATTGAGCCACTCAGTACCCTCTTGCTCTTAAAATAAGATCCAATGGTCATTGGTTAGAAATATCTTTTATTCAATCAGTTTTGATAAAGTATTGATTTTTGCAGAAAAATTATCCGGTCAGACCAACTTGAGTTCGGTCAGACAAAAGATTTCAGCTTGTCTGACCGAATGTCAGACAAGAGTCTCAGGAATTTCGCCAGGTCTGCTCGATAGATTAGCAGGGGCTCCCCATGTACAGTGATCGGGAAAGTCCAGCGCCATGCGCAATTTGCGCAATAAGCTGAAAAATGGCGCAGTGAAAGTAAAATGTAAGCGCCCGTATGGCGCACAATAATTTTGCAAGGTTCGGTATCTATGGAATGATAGTCATCAGTCGTGCGGTACAGCGAATTGCAGGGAACCCCTTGAAAAACAGTGAACCCCATTGAATTATGCATAATCGTGTCGAAATCGGATCATTGAGAATGTTTTGCCTATTTATATATTTATTGGACTGTCTCGTGGTTTTTCCTTTGCTTAACGCTGAAGTAAATATAATTATGAAACGTCTAAATACCGGAAAAGAATAACAAGCAATGATGTGACTTTTTTCCCAAATGTTACTCCAAATAAACGTTTGTAAATTTGATTTTTGACATATATGAATCAAATGAATGAAGATTTGTATAAAATCATCCCAAAATTCAATATGAAATTTTTATTTGAATGAAAAATTCTATTTCTGAAAGTACGTGTCTGCGAGTTATTGTTTGCCGGTATTTAGTTGAATTTTATAGAAAAATGCCTCCGAAAAAAAGCAGTGTCTGCCTGTTCGGAAATACCTGACCAGTAGACTTTGTTTTCGTTTGTTGGTCGAGATGGAAATAACAATTTCGATCCTGACGATTCTGTGAGAAAAGAAACTGAAAATATGATTGACTCTGGCTCACAAGACGAACAACTACAAGTACCCCCGACCATGTCTCATCAGATTGTGATGTTAACGAGAAAGACGTCCGCAAATACCGTCCTGTTCATGGTTGTTTATTGTTAAAATTTACTTGGAATAAAAATTCATTTGAAATGTATGACTTTATAAAGCCTCTTGACCTTTATTTGATTTATTGTGTGTGTATCTGAGTTGAGTACAGATTCAATAACAAAGGCATGAAAGGTGTATCAAATGTTAATATTTTATTCTCTGAAATTTTGATTACATTCAATTTCAACATGTGAAATTGTTCTTGTTCCTTGTGGTACAAAATGCAAGTGGTTTCTCAATTATATTGGCCAAGATAAGGAAATCTACAATACAAATTTAACTATACATCAGTGTCACTGGATTGCAGGAATGAGGCTCGACGCCCTAATTCCTGTTCGCCCTGATAATTATAATTATGTAGGATATTAAAAATAATAGAAAAATAAGTGATACTTGATTGCTTATAGATATTAAATGGAGAAATTTTAAATATGTGGCATGCTATTTAAAGTGTATGTTTCGATAATGGGCAAAGTTAAACATTTCAGTCCTTGGAATAACAATGTAGTGAAGCAGGTAAAGATGAGTGAATCCAGAGTCTGTAGCAATCACTAGAATACTGAAAAGCAATTCAATTTCAATCAATTATATTTATTTAAATGTTACATGAGCTATAGTATGAAAATACATATCTATGCATTATTGTGCTGGAAATTTATTAAATTTACAATGGCACATTCATACGATAGCATGGCCCATTGAAATTTTTTTGAAGGGGCCATGGGCCCATTCTGAAAAAAACCTTCAAGATCACTGCATGTAACTAATTTCACTGTGTGGTAAAAGATATTCATGAACAATGACAATGTCCAAATTTTAATAAAAAGTATAAATGCTTGTAAATTAGTGGAGTACTGATACACTTTACAAATCTTAGAGGCGAACGAAGCAAATACGCTAAATATTGCACCACCTATGAGGTTTGTCGAAGAAAGTGCACGTTAAACTTAAATTGGACTTTAAAGTTACTACTATCACAAACTACGCAGCAGTTCTTGCGATAATTTTTAGAGTGTTCCTTTTCAATCTTTTAATGTTTAACTCGAAAACTTAAATAATTGCTTTTATAGCGGATTTCATTAGATTTCAATTTCCTTTCCACTTTACTAACCTCATGATGGCAGATTCAAAACCGGAAAAGGAAGTTGCATAAACTTCTGAATGGGAAATGGAACATTGTGACTAAAAGCAAGATTGCATGTGAACAGCAAGAATCAATCTCTTTTACACAAGGCCTGATTTTTTATTCTGAACCATTAACCTGGTTTTAAACTTTTTTACGGTTAATGGATTTTTTACGGTATGGTATTAACCTTGCGGTTAACTGATTAAAGAACATCTTAACCGGGATCGAAAGCACGTTTGAATATGTCTGCACCTTGTTTTTTAGGTACCGACCATGGGCAAGCAACTGGTAAGCTTTATCACTTGTGAGTTGTTAGGTAATCCAACTACCTAACTCACTGAGCCACCCGGGCTCTTAAACAAGTTTGAGAATACTAAAAAAAACAACAACAAAAACAGGCCTATGTAGAGAATATATACCCATTGTCCGCGAATTTAAAATATTTGCACCAGTTTTAGAAACGGAAAGAAAAGCAAATATCTGTCGAACTTTTCTCTCCTTTTTTAAAGAGAATACAACTAATAATTTATATTAGTGTACAATGTACGTATATTGTGTTTTTTTCTGCAATGCCAAACAAGACGTAACTTTGTCAAGTTAATGGGTAAATCAAAGTCACAAAGAACAACGCGGTTTAATGCGGACTTCGAAGAAGACATTTTTAAACCAGCGATTGTCTTTTATCTAACATTATGTACGTTTTCCTTTGAAATTTTGAAATTAACGAAAGTAACCTGTCCGATACAAGGTGTCTGATACAAGATGTTGTATCACCACACTGTGGTGATAAAAGAATGGCGCGACGTTGCACGAGACGTTCTCTGCCGAACTCCTTTGTCATGACGTCATTTCATTGGAATCCGGCGAAAAACACATCAATGTAGGCAACGTAAAGACATAGTATCAATATTCCCGGCAACTGTAAGGTCCACATTTCTGTTTTAAAGGCGTTGTCGGATTGTACAGTGACACTGAAAGTGATTGAACAGTAATTCGACATTGGTGAAAGAACGTCAACAAATAACGTGATGTCTTTCACAAAATGTAGTCTTTCTGCGAGTATTGTAAAAAAGGGTTGTAAATATTAATTCTATCCTTGTTATTTGTTTAAAATTTGTTTTTATTGAAATGTTAGATAAACTTATTACATAAATAGTGTGTTGGTACAAGATTATGCATCAGGTCTTGCCTGTTGCGTGAACTAACCGCATCACAACTCGTCGCTATCGCGACTCGTAGTGATACTGGTTCACACAACATGCTCGACCTGATACATAGTCTTGTACCACCACACTATATATGTAATGGTATTTATCCTCCGCTTTTGAACGATGTACCAGAATAATTCGGTTGTTTCGAATCATTTCCATTCCGTCAAAA
>MJUT01031499.1:1952438-1983980 GCA_002080005.1 Gigantidas platifrons
ACCCTTTTCCCCTAATGCTAATGCGAAGAAATGAAATGTGATACACGTATACACCGTTAGGAATTAATTAATAACCTAATATCCCTGTCGTTCTGTAGTCAACTGTTCAAGCGCAATGGTTTAAGTATAAGATACAGTACTATTTAAAAAAAAAAAAAAAAGAAGCAGCCCGTATTGAATATCCCGCAATACGGGTAACTTCTTTTGTTTCATAGTAGTTTATCTAACTTGTAAAATAATGTTATAATTTATAAAATAAAAATAAAAATCCCGAGAACAGTTTTGTTTGTGAACGAAATGTACAGAATTGTCCTATTCATGTTATAAAGGCATTACATATTGACGTGTCCTTGTACCTAACGTTAACAATTCAAGCGTCATCGAGATTAAAACGTTCAGCTAACCACTTATGGAACAACAGCGACGTCTGTCGAAAGAAATTTGGTGAATGATCCCTATTATTTTCATGGATAAAAGTTGAAGTTTTAATTAGTTTTGCATGATTAGATTTTACTTAGTATGTCTTCCATATTGGATTTCCGTGGACTATATTTTTGTGCAGCTTAACTTCCGGCAAACAATTTAAGAAGAATTTCTACTATCTACGTACGAGGTTATTTGCAGGGTAGCGAGAATGGCCGAGTAGTTACGATTGATTTGTTCAGACGTCAAGACACGAAAAAGACGGAACGTGGTCGGAATTGACATGATTCGAAACAACCGAATTTATCCATTCAGTTAGTTTATAACATCACAATTTATACACGTGTCCGTTAGACAATAAATGAAGCGTTCATAGTTGACTAAATAGGTTTATTACCCTATTAGTGCAGTGTCTTGCAATGTTAATGTTTAATTCTAATATGACGCCGTGCTATCGTCAGTTTATATAATCAACACTTTTAGCGCAAATGCGGTAATGTTGTCAATTCGGCTATTCCGTGTACCCTCCCGCGAAATGGTGTACGTTATACTGACCTACATTTACCGTAGAAAATTAAAATTCCGCGAAATGTTGTTGACAATTTTGGCACGTAAACAACATGACGTCATATGAAGACTTCCAGTTTCAGAGAACATAGAGATCCTGACGTTTTTTGGCTTCGTGTACGCCTCCTTGTCGAAGTGGGATTTATAGTATTTTCCCTTTCTTTTGAATTGATGTTCATCAATGACAACATTTAGTAATCTCAAATGACAGAAATCGTATCTTTGTGTTCGGGAGGGTAACGGAACAGCCAAATAAATTGCTGTGTGTATAGGCGGCGTTTTGCAAGTAAATTACCGTTCATGTCCTATTAGAATCGAAATAATCCATGGCAGCCATTGTGTTATATTCATTTAACCATGGGCTGGGCATTTATAATCGTTAATTTAACCCCTCGCTGTCGCTTGGGATTAAATTCGATTATAAAGGCCCAGTCCATGGTTAAATGAATATAACACAATGGCTGCCATGGATTATTTCTTAAATATATATATTTTTTGTATTCAGAAACTAACCCTTTACAACGGGTGAAAACATCAGCGGAGTATCAATGTTTGCGTCTAATAATCATAAATAAACAACTACATGTATATTATAATTAGCATAAATAATACACGAACATTTTCATCAAAGAACAAAAAAACTTATCAAAGTCATTGTGATAAAAGTCATAACATATTATGGGCGTCTTGATTGACAATAAAGCATTTGTTTGTTTGTTTGTTTGTTTGTTTGTTATTATCATAGAAACAAATGTGTCATTCTTCATTAAAATAAAATTATATATACAATGTATCACATTATTTTCATTGCACTTATTTATGAGTCAAATATAAGAATGACATAGAATAAAAGAAACACAATATTATGTATTTGAGGATTTCCCCAGTTTTGGACCGAATACAGATAAAGTTTAAACTGAATTTTTAGGTTCCTACATAATACAAGAGTACCAGTGCGTATATAATATGTATGTAGGAATCCTATATACATATTTTATACGCACTGGTACTAGGATCCTTGTTGTGAGAAGTAGTTTTATTCATCCCAGGGCGGAAGGTAATGGATCGGCATCTTTCTACCGTAGCAATTTGGATATCCGGCATATTTTTTAAGGTGGCATTTAACTCTTAAAGAGTTTTTGAGAATATCATCTAGAAAAGAATTGAAAGATTTTAACTCTTTACTTTTATTCCTAACAGTTCAAATAGTTTTCTCCGGATGCTCAGTGTATTTTAATTGGAACCGAGTCAAATTTTTACAGTGCTATTTTTTTTAAATAATAATCTTATGTAAAAGACCACATTGAAAGAACGCTGTCGGGTTTTATATGATATCTTAGGTTATCCTTCCAATATCTGGCCATTGTCAACTATATTATTATTTTGTTGAGCCCACCCCCCCTTTTTTTCCCCACTCTCAAATGAAGATTTAGCATTGAAATTTGTCATCTCGGAGATCTTAATATCAATTTAAAGTGCCAACAAAAGACTGTTTCAGGTCCTTATTTGCATTACATAAGAATACGCACTTCTGTACTAAAGTTACTACCAAATACTCACATAGAACAGTTTGAAGATCTTATGTTAAAAGGTAATTAGAAGCCATCGAGTCGAAGGCAGACGATACAGCTGTAAAAAGAAAGAGAACAAATTTACAACCAATAGTCAACAAAACACTATACGTAGAACATCAGTAAAGATAGTGCAGTACAATTCTTATTTAAAATCGGTGGTGAACTCAGGTGGTCTAGAAGAGAAATCGGTTCCAGCTCCGTCAAGTAAAACTGCATTTTCAATTGTCAAATCCCCAATTGAGCTGTAGATTTAACATGACGTTGAAACGTACAAAATATATTATCTAATAATTACATTACTTCCGTTTTTTATTGAAATGTTACAATATGATTGGTTATGAAGTGGTCACATGATTATAAAAGAGATGTTTCACATCAATCTCTACCCAGAGTTGTCGGTCCTTACACTCTCTCCAATCTCTGTCAACGGCTCATGCCAAGAATCTTGGCAAAATCCGTTCATTAAAGGGTAACTTGATATAAACCGGTTATAATGACCCCATATATTGTTAAATATGTAAAGAATACCATATAACTAATATTTGAGAAGCTTCTTTGTTTATTTTCAAACGAAGATAACTGATTATTTTCTATACGGTGATCAGTCATACAGCGCTGTTCTGGTTCCTTGTTATAATAGCTTCTATAGTTGCTGATCATTACACTGGTAATATTTTATAAAGGCAGTGGCTCCGAGTCCCCGCATCCGGTTGTACGAAATTACGGATTTTACCGGAAAAATACGAAATTTATAATAAAATCGGAATCTCCCGTAACTAATCGGTTCACACCGGGGGCTATGAACGGTTGTCAATTGAACATTAAAAAGATTAATTAATCTCAACAAAATGGATGAACTATATGTTGGTCAGAAATTTCAAACATTACTGTTTGTAGCAATGCTGTCGTGGATAGTTCCTGAAGAGATGGTTAAAACGGCAATGGAATCTCAAAGAAAAATCGATATCGAGTCTATAAGAACAGTCGATCTTTCATATAAATTACTTGACGAAAATGTCACCATCCAACGAATAAGAAAGTACTTTGAAAAGGATTCGTGGGATCTTCTGAAAAATCAATTGGCCTCACTAAAAGATAACGTGGAGTATTTATGCTACTCTTGCAAGAAAAATTTGCACGCAGAGGACAGCTTAGGATGTGATGGTTGTCTGGAATTGCAACACATGAAATGTGCTGGGTTGAAAAATTTCACCAAAAAATCGTATTGGTTGTGTAAATGTTGTCTTTAATCATGAGAAATGTCGTCTTTTTAACGTACCTATTATTTCTTAATTAAATTATGTTGTCCGTGCTCTTAACATTAAAGTGGTTTTACTTGGACATTTTAAATGTTGATCTGTTGCTATTTCTGATTTTAAATATTAACTTGACTTGTTTTACATTTAACGTTTAAATAAAGTTGTTTTGTACTGTACTGTATTTTCCGAAAGTCTCTTCTGGTCCAGTTCATTACTTTGTTTATGTCCTTTGCTTTGTCTTTTTTACGCGACTTTCAATTTCTTTACACTGTTTCTTGAATATTGGGTTGTTATTACTATTAATTTCGTAAAAATCCGTAATTGCGTACAACCGGATGCGGGGACTCGTAGCCTCTAGAGGCTCCGCGTCCCCGCATGCGGGGACGCGGAGCCACTGCCTATTATAAAAAGGAAACCAGTTTAATACAAAGGTCGACTACTTTTTAGCCGTTGACAGAGATTGGAGAGAGTGTAAGGACCGACAACTCTGGGTAGAGATTGGTTTCACATCCCAATGAAACTCAAACTCGAACTTGCACGTGCCTCCATGACGACGTCAGATGTAAACAATCAATGGCGTAGTAATTTCCAACAGCAAATAATCTAACACATAAAATTCACAACGAAAAATTCAACTATATTAAATTTTGATGTGATTTAAATATAATTATAAGAATTGAATGCATTCTGTTCAAGTTTCATTGGGGTATGAAAGCGTTGATCGAAGCACATTTTCAACATGAAGCGCTACCGCGCTTCATTGAAAATGTACTTCGGTCAACGCTTTCATACCACAATGAAACTTTAAAAAATGCATTCAATTCTTAATTGAAGTTTTTATAAACCGCATCGGTGGCGCAATAGTTAGCGTGCTCGCCTCGGGTGTGATAGATCAAAACAAAGACGACTTAAAATTGGTATGTGTTGCTTCTCCGTTAAGCACACAGCATTAAGGAGAAAGTGCAAAGGCTGGTTGGATCGAAATCAGGATAATGTGTCCGCGGACTTTTGTTTCAGTGAGCTAGCACTATTTAAACAATTATAACTAAGCGTGTTGGTATAGTACAAAGCGGACCTCATCATTATCTCATTGAAAATTAACTTGTTCTCGCCATGTTTTTGGGAAAAATTGCTGAATTGGCGTTAAACAATAATCACTCATTCACTCTATTAAAATTTTACTAATTTTAGATACTGGTATATAAAATGAAATTTAAAACCGGACAAACTGTATAGGCTATATGTATGCTTTATAACAATTTACCTATATAATCTGTCGTGGCAGCATATAACAAACAAACAAACAAACAAACAAACAAACAAACAACAAACAAATGCTTTATTGTCATTAAAGACGCCCACAATGAGCAGTATAATCAATAAAAATACAATTGATTCACATAATAATGTTTTCATTAGATAGGACAATACAAACAAAATTTAAAAAATTAGAATCACATCTACGTAAGAAATATAGTTATAATGGTTGTATTTTAGTTTTACCAAGCACAGAGACCCATTCAATCCACAAATTAATTAAGGCAGAGTTCCAGTACTATAAAAATTAGTAGCAGCATGATGCATAAAAAAGTTATTTAATAATTTACTAAGTATTATTATCCCCAATTAGTCCTGATTAGTGGGTGTTACTGCTTAAAATATCATTTCTATTATTATATAATTTTGTTAATAAAGCGTATAACTGATTATAAACGTAGTGATCATCTGCTGAAAGAAGTCAGACAAATTTACTTTGAATGTCCAAAAATTTAATGTTAGAGAAGCGAGATTCAATTTGATCCAGAATCTCCCTCCTAGTGTTGGTTAGTGAGGGACACTCCAAAAGAAAGTGGATCTCATTTTCCACATCTAGCTTGCACAATCTACACATTCTCTATTCAGCTGGAATATTCATATATCTTCCTTTTTCAATCTCAAGTTTGCATGTACATGCTTATTCTTATGTATTTAGCCAACTTATGAGTACCATTGATAGGGGCGAAACAGTTCAAGTTCTAAAATAGATTAAAAATCCGCGCTTTCGTAAAACACCTCTCGACCGTATGTGACAGTGTGGCCATTCGATGAAGAAGCTATGCGTATCTCACTAAATCTGCTGTATTTGTTCAACTGTTTTTTGTTTTGTTATCATTGTGTAACCCAAGTGATTTTTCAGTGAGTTACACCACAATCACTTGAAGTTTCAAAAATTAGGGGAATAAAAATAAGACGACTTCAAAAATTTGTGGTCATCTATAATAAATAAGGGCACTGGCAGTCGTCAGTTAATTATTGTTTACATGTTGGCGCAAGAAACGCATTTCATAACTTCCCTTATTTATTATAGATGACCCAAATTTTTCGAAGTTTTTCTTATTTTTTCTTAATTTTTGAAACTTCAAGTGACTGTGGTTACACATTGATAGTGCATGGCTGGGAGCAAGTTCATATCGGCCGCGAGCGCATTGTTAATAAGCTTATTTGATAATTCAATATACAAATCTACTGTATTGTTTTGTTTTAATATTGTATTAATGTTATGTATATACTGGATATTCGCTTGATTGTGTTTGATGAAAAATGAGATAAAATATGTTTCAATTTTAAATCTTGCCTATATTCAAACAAGTCAGCCATTATTGTGAATTTGCAATGCAGTTATCGCTATGGGTTTTAATAAAACTTGTAATCACAAGTCATTAAAGAAATAACAAGTTAAAAATGGTTACAGGAGACAACTCACAGGTTGTCCCGTTGGAGGTGAGACAGAATAATGAACAGCCTCTGTTGTCTGTAACTAAAACACTGGTTTTACTTCCGTGATCTGAATCGGTATCGGGTCCATTCGCACTAATTACATGTTCGCCATTGCTCCGTTTGCTCTGTGTCTCTGTGTCCGTTCTACCTATTTTTAAATACATTTTTATTCGACCCTTGTGTATTAATTTAATTCACAAGATCAAGATGAATATTGGAATATATATCCTACTAATTTTTACAATCAAACAAAATATTTCTTCATGGAGATCATAAACATATTTAAACAGAGTATTGCAAAAATTTTCGCCGGCACAACCGTCTTCGTCAGTTGCAAAACAAAAAACATAAACTGCCAAGAGATACAAAAAAACAACAAAACAACGTCTTGCAATACTTTGTTTAAATATACTACTAATTTTTATCATAATTTGGGGAGGGGGGATATAAATGGGAAAACATGTTTTAGGACGAACAGACCCAGATTCTAAGCAATATCAGTCTGTGACAGTTCTAGTGGGCTGCTCAGTAAATAATGTTGAAGTTTGCTGAATATCTTCTAGAACATATATGTTAAATTATAGATACGATAACGTAACCCTCATTCCGCTTGTGCTCCATTTAGAGTTACGAATCGATCTCATTCAACGTATGGGAGCAAATTAAAAATTTCGTTCCGGGAATATTTCAACTTTCTTTTTGCATATCTGGTCATAACTTGTTATTCCCAACAATTTCTATGTAATGGTGATATGAAATAAGTGTTACAATACCTGTTTCTATCTTCAAGACCGGTTTTGTATTTGAAAATTGTTACTTGTCCACCATAACACCTTACGTAGACTCTTGCGTTACTTGTAATGGGCGGAGCCTATCCATATATGTGGATCTGAATGCCAAATATGGAAAACTTTTACTACGATGTATACAACCGACATCTAAATAAGGATATCTCCAAAACGAGGCATGTGCACGTGAAATAGCAACTTGTAAACAAAATGTCGGACAGAAAGAAGATTTCATGCATTCAAATGTTCAGATGGATATAAGTCTACCATGGATTGATGCAGCATTTACTTAACACCTCGAGGTTTACATAAATATATTTATCTTTCACCCCCGTTAATTTTTCCAACCACTTACAACGGAATTAGAAAAAAAATCCGCCTGGTGTGAATCACTCCGGGCGCTGCTCTCATACATTGAATGGGATCGAATCGTAACCCTAAATGGAGCACAAGCGGAATAAGGGTTACGTTATCGTATCTAGTTAAATTAGTCTAAATGTTCGTAGAAACCCCATGTTACTTAATTATGTATCCAGTGTACTGCACTTTGTAAAATATGATTTAGGGTAGTTATTTCTATATTCCGGAGTGATGAATGATTAGCATTTCTAATATGAAGAAAATAGAAGGTGGTGAACTCAAGTAAAATCCTCAGATTTCTACATAGACTTCCATGTATATTAAATTATTTTATACAAGAACAGAAGTTAAATACAAAATGTATTGTACAAAATGTATTAAAAATCACCTCTGGTCCTTGTTTACACTAAATCAGATCTCAAGTTTGATTTTCTTCTTCAATCTATATATAAGATTTATTTTAGTTGAGAATAAATAAAATTAAAATTTCCCGTTGAAATTGAGGTAAAATCCAGAGGATTCCTGCAGTCTTCGCTGCCTTCAATTATTAAATGCCCAGATGTTCGGAAAAAAGAATGGTAAATTGAGACAGAGATATCACATGCATCAAGAGTACAGGGGATTTCCAGGGAACAGCTAGCACTGTATCATAATCTTATGACTAAGCAATCCAACTATAAGTACAGGGAGAACTTATGAAGTTACTGGAAGATTAAGAAGTACATTGCAGACATATCGAAATATGCCGGACCTGACGGGTAAAATCAAGCTGGTCCGACGATGTTTTCGACATATCGGTCCGAAAGTCCGGTAAAAATTTGCTCTCTACTGGAAACAGTTTTCTCTTTGTCAGTCTGTCAAACAGTGTCTTTAAAAGTCGATCTTTCTTGCAATAGCATGTTTATTTCTTTAAATAAGCGTTTTCTGTGAATAACTTTCCTTGACCATTGTGTAATCCTAATCGAGTAACTTCCCTTAAAGAAATATAATTCATCCCAAACATAGATCGACATTCGACTAGATCGGTCTTTAAAATAAACCAAAAGATTAACATTTTGACTATTTGTATTTTGAAAATTTTGATAAAGTTCGTATTCTTCATTAAATATGTTCTTAAAACCTAATTTCTTGGTACATTGTCATTTGTAAAAAAAAATCGGAGCTTAATGGTCCGACATGATTAGGTACGAAAGATTCATGATTTGAGAAATACAATACGGACGAACCGGAAACCGAAAGATAATTGCCAAAACACATTCGAGTTGGCATCTCTTTCAGAGAGTTAATCGGCAAGGAAAACAAACAATACCTTATTTACTTATGACCACATTAAAAATATAATTCTATAAAAATATTAAAAGTGTTCTTGTACTAGTAAACGGTAAACCATCATTATCTTGTCTTAGGTGGGGAAAAAAAGGTGGGGGGGTTGAATTTAATGCCTGGACAGAATTTTTTTCACAACAAATCCTATTTTTTTTTCACAAAGACATTGATTATAATGATGATTATGAAGATGGATGTTATGATTTCTACGATGAGCTTTTAATTTTGAACAAATATTGAGAATGTCACGAGATAACTGAATACCTAAAAAAATATTCTTGAAGTAAACATGTTAAACAAATAAATGAGTTTTTAATGGCGATGTGGAATATGTGGTGGCATTTTAGGTTTTTACTCGATCAGACAAATTTTCTTTCGGTCTGACAGTTTTTCTAAATTGCCTGACTGAATGTCAGACAGGTTGTCTTGGATTTTCGATATGTCTGCAATCATTGTATAGTATGAGTATAGTATACAGACCAGTAGTGTCAAGTTTGACCTTATGATAAGGACCAAGATATCACTATCACTGAAGAATGCCAAGTAATATTCCCTTTTCAGAGATTCATTGTTAAAACATAGAAATTGACTTTATAAACTTCATTGATCGAGCAATCGCTTATCAAAAGATTACATTGTCACAATTGGAGAAAATCATGACTCTTTTGGGAGATTTGGATGGGCCTACAGGGAAATTCTGAAATTCTTAGAAATATTTGGTGAAAACAACATTGCAACATTAATGCATGTTTACATGTGTTGTGATCTTTTTAGTGTTCAATGATTTGAGGGGGAAGGTCCAAATGAAGTTGTTCTAGTTGTTGATGTATTGTATATTGGGGGCTATCATTTGCCCAGAGCCAAAATTTGTTTTTTGACATGAAAAATCAGTATTTGTTCTTCAAATTTTACCTAAAATTTTTGTTGATCAGTGCAGGGTCAGATTATTTATATCTTGCATCTTTCATTAAAAAAAAAATTTCTGTAAAATTTGCCGATCGAAAAAAAAATCGAATAGACAGTGACATATTAAATGAAATGGTAGAATTCTAGAATACAAATGCTGGAAATATCTGGACAATGGGCTGTCGTGGTCATGATTGTATGGTAGTTGGATTGACATTTGACAACTATCTATGCAATCAGTGCCTATCACCACTAATGTGAGTTTGAATCCCACTCAGGTTAGGTGTACTCGATACAACATTATGTGATAAAGTTTGTCAGGGACTTGCAACAAGTCAGTGGTTTTCTCCGGGTACTTCGGTTTCTTGCACCAAAAAAACTGAATGCTGTAATATAGCTAAAATATTGTTGAAAGTGGCATTAAACACCATTACTCTAACCCCCTCTCTAGACGTAGATAAAAATTTGGTACCATTGAAGGTTGTCAGTATCATAATTTAAACTAATACTTATATGATTTAAAAATCTTCTTTGAAATGACTCCAACTTAAATTTAACGTTGTTGGGATGAACCATGGGTAGTCTCCAGTCAGAATTTATCAGGCAGCTTTTTCTTCCTTCCAACATTGCTGCTATTACCTAATAATAGAAAAGGCCCAAAATTTATACTTTTGAAGTTGGAATGGACTAAATTGTGTCCCCACTATTAATGATACCAATTTAATTATAACCTTGAGAAAGTAAAATTGATATAAAATCAATGAATGTGGATGTCTGTTATATTCTAAGTTTGTTTTCCATTCGAATTTGATCTTGGTAACTGTTAAAATATTATTATGCCAACAAATTCTTCTTTACAGAACGTGTGCATGGCAGAGGAACCAAGGATTCTGTGTGTTATTAGAGACATGATTGATCCACAGACAGCCGGAACTAAAATGTCGATAAATTTACCAGCGTCGACATCCATAGGTGACGTAATTGATGAGATAGCCAAGACAACTAAGTACATAGCCAGCAGTATCAACATCAAGTACAACAAACAGGTCTCTTGTGAATTGGAAGAGGTAGGAATATCTACAAACAGTGAAGCATATTGGGTTTGCCCTTTCAATGGGGGTTGAAATCTCATCAGTGGTGTAATGGTTTATATGCTTGCCTCGATTGCAGTATAACTTGGGTTTGAGCCTTGATTGGGTCAAACTAAAGACTATTAAATTGGTATTTGTTGCTTCTCCGCTAAGCATGCAGCATTAAGGAGAAAGAGCAAAGAATGGTTGGCTCCGAATCGGGATGATGTGTCCGAATGGGCCGACGTGTCTACGCGAACTGTTGTTTCAGTGAGCTAGCACTTTAAAAATCCAACTAAGCGTGCTGGTCTACTCTAGTACAAAATGGACCTCATCATCATCTCATTGAAAATTAATCTGTTCTCGCCATGATATAGCTGAAAAATTGTTGGCATTAAACTACAATCACTCACTCACTCAAACTTTCAAATATTACCTTCCTGGAATCATTTATTTATATCTTGTAGATCTCCTTGTACAGTTGTGCTGAACAGAAATTATCAGACATTTGTATGTTGGGAAATAAAAGACATGAATTTGTTGTCACAGAAAAAGAGGATACATTACCACAAAGAACACCAGACATTCCAGTAAGTAGAACACATGGAACAGTTTTTCAGCTAGACGTTGAAATCTTCAGGACAATTGCCAGTTTTATCAAATTTCTTCAGGACATTTTTAAATAATTAAAAACTAACTTTTATAAAGTTCTTCAGGATAAATTGAGAAAAAGATGGGCAAATGTCCAGAGACCGGCGCCTAGGTGAATCACTTATGTACAGAATGTACAAAGATTAATTTAATGAGATGTTAATAACTTTTTATAAAGCAAAATTTACAATCATGTTCCTTATTATTATTTTTTTTTTTAAAAGCGTATCTTGTTGCTCAGAATATCCTAGGAATAATAAATCATATCTTCATCCTGAGAGGGGACCAGAGATCCTTTATCATTACACAAAATACCCCTTAACAAAGTGAAAAAAGTTTGAGTTGAGGTGCTAATTGCTGTGGGAATCTGTTGTTGACTTTTGACATTTTTTTGGATGCACTGAATACCTCTCCAAGATATCAGTAATAGAACATTTCATCAATGATACCAATATTTGTGGTTTGGAGAAAAGGATACTTAAATGCTCCAATATTTATTTTTTTTGCATTTTGTTTGAGTTAAATGATAAATGATATAAAAATGAAGTACATAGAAATGTGTTTGATTACACAGATAATGACACAGTACTTAAATATATAGGTTTGTCAGTGACTTGCGTCAGGTCGGTGATTTTCTCTGGGTACTTTGGGTTTCCTCCACCAATAAATCTGACTGCCTTGATATAACTAATATATTGTTGAAAGTGGCGTTAAACACCGTAACCATAACCTCTAACCCTAAATATAGTATCAGACTTAAAGTTTGGTAAGTAGGAAATTTTCTGGGTATGATTTACATTTTATTTATTGTTTTCAGCCTGCACCTGATCCTCCAAGTTATGACAGTGTAGCATCTACATCCTCACCATACATATCTACAGCTGCCAACGAGACAGTCTCTACATATCCAGATTCTGGATATACATACGCTTCAATCGTGTTAAAATCAGAAACAGGTAAATAATTGTACCTTGAATATCTTCTGCTTCCAGCCATACAATGTGAGCCATAGCCATTTGTTCATCTGTTGGTCATCTGTCATTAAATAATTTCAGCTTTCTCAGGTGTAGACTCGTTCCCTGGGTCAGGCAACTTATGACGTCTAGAGTGTTGATCTCTTACTTATGTAAATCAATATTTTAGCATTAAATAGCAAACTTGACACCAAAATTTTTAATTAATTAAAATTCACACAATTAGCACATGCACACCAGTACATAATGTATATACAGAATGACGACAAAATTATTTTGTATATATTATGAGATTGTACTTACTACAACCGTTACTACTATAGTCTTCTCCACAATTTGACATAGAAAACTATGTTCAGATATAGTCTATTTCAAATTATCACAAATTTAAATCCATACAAACTTAAAGGTATTACCAGAATTGTGGAATTAAGTACACAGGAAAATGAATACAAATACAGTACATGTATATAATATGTTTTATTTATTTTCCCTGTAGGTTATGTAGGACTGGTGAACCAGGCTATGACTTGCTATCTCAACAGTTTAATACAGACACTGTATATGACACCAGAGTTTCGAAATGCTTTATACAGGTAAAACAAATCAAAGGTTAGGGTTATGGTGTTTAACACCACTTTCAACAATATTTCAGTTATATCAAGGTGGTTTGTTTAATTGGTAGAGGACACTGGAGTACCCTGAGAAAACCACAAATCTGCCGCAAGTCACTGACAAACTTTATCACATAATGTTGTATTGAGTACGGTACACCTTGCCATCAGCAGGATTCAAACTCGCAACGTGAGTGATGATAGACACTGATTGTATAGGTAGTTGTAAATCCAACTACCATACGATCACGACCATGACGCCCCCAGTTTGGAAAGATACAAAATTGATTTGAGTCTTATACTAATATTGTTTTACCAGAGTTACTGTGTTTATAATAACATCAAATAGGATGTTTCATCACATAAATGAAATGTTCTGGCACTTTTGTTCTCGTCGTTAGATATATCCAGGACTAATTCAAGAACGATTGTATGGGTTGGTCGGTTAACAGCAAACAAACAATATTTTCATCGATGGTCTTTTTTTTTTATCACATAAAGAAAAGGATATGGTACTTTTGTTCTCATCATATCCAGGACTAATTCAATAACGATTTATTTAAGCATACAGGTCACGGAGAAGTTCTCACCCAGTAACAATTCTAGCCATAAAAACTGACAGTTCACAAAGAAAATAAAAAGTTAAAATTGAAATGATTTTTCTACATGTATAAAACAGCATCGATGAAGTAATCGTGAGCATGCTGGCCTAGAGTGCAGTAGCTCAAGGGTTCAAGCCCTGATCGGGTCAAATCAAAGATTATAAAATTGTTATTTGCTGCTTCTCCTTTGGTTGGCTCGTAATTAGAATAATGTGTCTGAATGGAACGACATGTCTATCTGTGGACTGTTGTTTCAGTGAGCTAGCACTATAAAAATCCAACTAAGCATGTTGGTCTAGTACAAAGTGGACATCATCATCATTGCATAAAAATATATCTTGTTCTTGCCATGATATGGCTGAAATATTGCTGACTTAGCATTAAACAACATTCACTCTTTCACTCCTCATGTATATCTTATTGTTTTAGATGGGAGTTTGACGGGTCAGAAGATGAAGCTATTAAAAGTATCCCCTATCAACTACAGAAACTCTTCTTACAATTACAGGTAAGTTTCAACAACTTGAATAAATAATTTCATATTCATGTTGGCTCCATCAACAAAAATTAACTGCATACAGTATGTGGTAAAATTTGCTAGTATGAAGGTTAAAGGTATTCACTATTTTTAATTGTGCGATTGTGTTCACATCAAATATCAACATTTAAAATGAGGGTATTTAAGCGGGTTTTTCATTATGTAATAAAGTTTGTCAGTGACTTGTGGCAGGTTAGTGGTTTTCTCCAGATACTCTGGTTTCCTTCACCATTAAAACTGACTGTCCCAATTTAACAGAAATATTGTTGAAAGAGGCATTAAACACCATGACACTAAGCATAACCAGCTTCTCTGTTTTTGACTTGGATTTAACCAACAAAGTTCAGTTTAAAAAATAATAGAGATGATCGTGTGAGTTTAATTATGTATTTCTATTTATAGACAAGTAAGAAGAGAGCTGTAGAGACAACAGATCTAACTAGAAGTTTTGGTTGGGATAGCAGTGAAGGTATGTTTGTATATATTGATAACGCATGTAGTGAACTTGACAATAATTCATAAATATATCAAAAGGTCAATGCTTTGGTAATAGTATAAGATCTGTTCTATAAGCTGGAAAAAACCCATGTAATGAGAAAAATAATAAGTAGTTGCACTATAACATAATAGGTAAACTGTTGTCAAATTGTGCCAGAATGACACTAACAATTTTAGTGGTAGCAGGCACTGATTGCATATGTAGATCCAGCTACCATACGATCATGAGCCACTATGACCCCTGGCTGACCTACAAGAGATAAAGTGCTGAAAGGTCAATAACATATCAGGTTAAGTTAATCAAACGGCAAAAGGTCAGTGAAATATCGAAAGTCAAAATAATCAAGATAATGCAAACAATTTAAGGTCTAGTATCAATTAGTAAGTAATAAATGATGAATTATTTATATATTTATATGACAGTTTGTCAGTGACTTGCTACAGGTCGGTGATTTTCTCTGGGTACTCCGGTTTCTTCTACCAATAAAACTGTTGTTGAAAGTGGCGTTAAGCACCATAAAACCAAAACCAAATTGTATCAGTGACATGATGTACAACAGTCATATTAATTTAATCTTTATTACATTATTTCATTTCAGTTTGGCAGCAACATGATGTACAAGAGTTATGTCGAGTGATGTTTGATGCCCTGGAGTCGAAGTGGAGGAATACAGACCAGTCTCATCTTATTAATCATTTGTATCAAGGCAAAATGAAAGACTATGTCAAATGTTTAGAGGTATATATCATTTCAGTGTAATAAATAAAAAATATATTGTGGTATGGTTATTGGGATATTTCCTTCAATTAAGATGTATTATCAGATGATAGCTGATTTGCAATAATGAGTTGCATTTCTGTAAGTAATTACTTATCTATCCAGTGCTTGCTGAAAAATTGCTCACTAAACAACAGTCACTAATGCTTAATGACACTTAGATATATATAATTAGTACAGATTTATGTAAGTAATTCAGATAACGAACATCTGATACCGTATAGCTAAAATACTGCTCAGTTAATGAGAAACAACAATCATTCAATCAGTCAACATATCATTATTTATTTCATCAAATGTACATTTCTGTATTTCTGTACAAAAGAGCATATCATGGGTTATACACAATTTTAATTGCAATGCATTCCTTTCCAAGGCATTATATTAGTGTTTGATACCAAATCAAAGAAGGGCTGTCGTGGCCGTGATTGTATGTTAGTTGGATTTACAACTACCTGTGCAATCAGTGCCTATCACCACTAAAGTTGTAAGTTCAAACCCCATTCATGGCGAGGTGTACTCGATACAACATTATGTGATAAAGTTTGTCAGTAACTTACAACAGATCAGTGGTTTTCTCCGGGTATTCTGGTTTCCTCCTCCAATAAAACTGACCGCTGCATTATAACTGAAATATTGTTGAAAGTGGCATTAAACACCATAAACCTAAACCAAATCAAAGAAATTGTTGGTGTAAAAAGAACGTCTAAAAATAGATTATTTTTATATTTTAACAGTGTAAAAATGAAAGTGCTAGATCAGATTCCTATCTTGATATACCGCTAGTAATTCGTCCATTTGGATCACAGAAAACCTATGGTTCAGTGGTAAGTTTATAATATTATTATGAATAATAAATTTTTAATGCCACATCATATACATGATTGACAAAAATATAGACTGCATACTTGCAAGTAATTTTGATTTTGTGTAGCCGTCTGATTTTCTGGCTTCTGTGTTTGTTGATAAAGGAAAAAAGTTCTTCGATGTTTATCTTGAAACAGGCAGTCATTATTGATTTTGCAAAAAAAAAAAAAGTTCAGATTTAAATGAAGGGCCTGATATAAATCAACACTATCGGTACATAATTCTTTGACTGTAAGCAAATCAAAATTTAACTTTTTCTATTCATTGATTGTTAAAAGGCCAACCAACGTTCTTATTAAATTGACTTATTGTAAGGTTCTTTGCATTATAATTACTGATTGTACTTATATTAAAGTGTGTCCTTTACAGGAGGAAGCCATTGATGCTTTTGTACAGCCAGAGATATTGGAGGATACAAACCAGTATTTCTGTGAGAAATGTAATAAAAAATGTGATGCACACAAGGTAATAAAAAATAAAAAATATAATTCTGCAAGTAATATAATATATATACAGTATCCAACACTTTACATCGGAGGAATGTGGTGTAAACATTTTTATTTATAAAAATTTGAAATACATTACACAAATGTAAGTTTTCCACACTTTACCATGCTACAAATCAACACTTTTCGATGCTATAAATCAACAATTTTGTAAGAAATATGATGCACACACAGTAATTTACATTAATTGAACATATTTATTTATATATCTCGACTTCTGTTTCAGGGTTTTAAGTTTGTCTCGTTTCCCTACCTCCTGACTTTACAACTGAAGAGATTTGATTTTGATTACAACACAATGCACAGGATAAAGTTAAATGAAAGGTAAAAATTTTATTTTTTTCACTTGTTTAATGTCTACAAGATATGTGTAAGACCAAAATTTTTGAATAGTCTTTTTAGCATAATATTCAGATATACATGTAAATACTGCACTCCTCTATAACACATACACTATAGATGGTCATTTAATATAAAAAAAACTCTTGAGGATGTTGTATGATGTTGTAAACCAACTTACTGGTGGCATGTTGATTTACCTTGTTGGTTTTTAATTTTTTCAAGGAGAACACTTTACTTTCACTTAAGTTCTCTTCCTGTAAACTTGATGTCCAAATCCTATACTGGAAATTAAATTCTTTCTTAATTATTATTCATTGTTTTAAATGAATTCCATATTTTACTTTGGAATTACAAGTTTGACAAATTGAATCTTTCAAAACAAAGATATGGTATAACAAACCTTAAAGCATTATTGTGTAATATATTCTAATTCATGTACATCTATGAAAATTTTACAATTTTTGCATAGAAACAGTCTTCAACATTTTTATATAGAAAACATAGAACAAACATTCTAACAGGCATTGAAGATGTTAACCTGGTTAACTTTCTATGCTTTATCCTAAGTGAGGATATTAACCTGGCTAACTGTCTAAACTTTGTCTTGAGTGAAGATATTAACCTGGTTAACTTTCTATACTTTGTCCTAAGTTAACATGCCAATTGTATTTCCAGAATGACATTTCCTGACTTTTTAAATTTGAATAATTTGGTGGAGACCAGTGATAATGGTACCAAGTGTACTACAGAGAAAGTTTTACAAGAACCTGCTGAAGATAGCAGTGACGAAGGTAAATTACGGAAGTTTGATTTTTTTTGGAAACGTAATACATTTGTACTTTGCATCACCTTCACAAATGGTTGGAGATGGAATTTTTATTCTTGCCTAGCGGACACAGATATCTTGAGATTTAGTGGGTGCAAGATCCAACTATCTGAACAGCAACTTGAAGAGAGTGCAGTTTTGTATCGTGTGTGATTGAACAAATACTTAACATACAAAATTGTAGAAGTATGAAAACACAATTTATTATAGAAGATTTAACCCTACCCCTATGTTATTTTCCCATGGAACAGCCCTAATTTAAGAGTTCTATTGATTTTCCCAGCAACTTTTCAACTAAAATAATGTTTTTTTGTAACATCTTGTTATAGGGTTAATTTAAATGGGAATGATATTTTATGATGTGGATTATTTAAAGTTTGACTTAAGAATGAAAACAATCACTCCTTTTCAGGAATTGATGAGGGTATAGAAGTAGAAAATTGTGTTTCTGGAGCTTCATCAGGAAGTGATTCCTCTAGTCTACTCAATGAAGCTGCTGCTAACACAAGGAATGCCAAGGAAATGAAGAAACAGGTAGGTCTGGGTTAGGGATAGATAGGGTTTGAGAATTGTGTTTTGATAGCTTCATCACCAATAAAACTTGCTAAATCAAGATATATCAAGGAAATTAAAAACAAGTTTGTCTGAGTTAGGAACAGATATGGTTTTAGAAAGTGACTGGAGCTTATATGACTATTTATCTAGTCTATTCATTAAATTGTAGATAATTATATTTCATAGTATGGCTTCAGGGAAAAAAAGAAGGAAAAGGAAAGGTATATAATTTAATTTCAAGATAGGGCCGAACCACAGGGAGAAAAAAATGGTAGAATATGAAAAGAACCTTTAAACAGTGATGGTCAATAATTCCAAAAATATCAACAAAACAAGAACTAACAGCTCTCAGCTCAAATCATTGAACATAATAAAGACCACAAAACGAGAACTAACAATCACCTCTCAGTTCAAATCATTGAACATAATAAAGACCACAAAACAAGAACTAACAATCACCTGTCAGTTCAAATCATTGAACATAATAAACACCACAAAACGAGAACTAACAATCACCTGTCAGTTCAAATCATTGAACATAATAAAGACCACAACATATGTGATATTGGAAAACCAGGTCCTTGCTATGGACGGGCATAAAAATGTGGCAGGTTAAATCGGTTAATGGGATCCTAACCCAACCCTCTTATAATTGGATCTCCAACAGCAAGACAGTTTTATACATTGAAGGGTGTTTAGGAGAAAAGAATGGTAGATATTTTTGTTTTGTGGGCTGTCGGGGGAAGCATAAATATATTGTTAATGCAAGGCAAATACATCTATATAATTTGAATAGTTTGATTTCAGGCAGGGAATTTTAGTGTATGGGACACTTATATCATGCATATAAGTCATCGCTATATTACTTATCAAATGGGGGTCGTCATGATTATATGGTAGTTAGGTTTACAACTACCTGTGCAATCAGTGCCTATCACCACTAAAATTGTGGGTTTGAATCCTGCTCATGGTGAGGTGTACTCGATACAACATTATGTGATAAAGTTTGTCAGTGTCTTACCATAGGTCGGTTCTTTTCTCCTGGTACTCCAGTTTCCTCCAGCAATAAAACAGACTGTCATGATATAGCTGAAATATTGTTAAAGTGGTGTTAAATACCATAACCATAACCATTATCAAATGTACTTAGATAAATGGTGACAATGTTATACACTAGGTAATTCACATGATGTGTTTTCTTTTATTCAGGGTCCATTTGTATATGAGTTATTTTCAATCATGATACATTCTGGTAGTGCTGCTGGTGGACATTATTATGCATATATTAAGTAAGTAAATGTAAATTCTTTATAAGTGAATTAATTTTTAGCTCGCCTGTACGAAGTACAGAAGAGCTTTTGTCATCACCTGTGTGTCGTCGTCAGCGGTGGCGACGACGTCCAATGTTAATGTTTGCGTTTAGATCCAATGTAGACAAACTACTTGGCCCAGGTTGATGAAACTTCACATGTGAGTTTGTCGTGGACAGTTAAAAACACCACACACAAATATAGGTCACCGTGACCTACTATTTCTGCCTGAATGACTTCAACATTTTTGCGTTAAAGTTTGCGTTTAGGTCCAATGTAGACAAACTACTTGGTCCAGGTTAATGAAACTTCACATGTGAGTTTGTCCTGGACAGTTAAAAACATCGCACATAAATATAGGTCACCGTAACCTACTATTTCTGCCTGAATGACATCGACATTTTTGCATTAACGTTTGCGTTTAGGTCCAATGAAGACAAACTACTTGGTGCAAGTTGATGAAACTTCACATTTGAGTTTGTCGTGGACAGTTAAAAACAATGCACACAAATATAGGTCACCATGACCTACTATTTCTGCCTGAATGACTTCGACATTTTTGCATTAACGTTTGCGTTTAGGTCCATTGTAGACAAACTACTTGGTCCAGGTTGATGAAACTTCACATTTGAGTTTGTCGTTGACAGTTAAAAACAACGCACACAAATATAGGTCACCGTGACCTACTATTTCTGCCTGAATGACTTCGACATTTTGTTAAGACCTGTTTTACTATTACATTTATATGTCCATTTTGAATACCATTAAATGGTTTTCTTTTGGCTAAACTGAAGTATTGTTCTTAACCAAATTAAACACTAACCACATGGTTATGACATTCACATGTAACTATAGATTGCACAGGAGAGCTGGATGGTCTGCCTTGCCACCAGCTATTTTTTTAACCTTGTACATGTAAAGTATAATTCTGGTTCAAACACAAAGATATTCAGATCAGTAGATATTGTTATTTTATGATATTTACTGATATATACATTAGTTCCTCTCTTATAAGGCACTTTTCACCAAAAACCACCTCTCTTAAGCCAGATTTCAGATGCACAGAGATAGTTAAATACTAGTATATTACCCTCTTCAAGAAAGGCCATACCTCTTACCTGAAGTCTAAGGTAGCTGCGGCAACATAACACCTAAAGTCTTTTTTCTTCTGGTGACCATAAAACTACTGATCCTGAACCTTTAGAACTCATCAATTTAGCATCAGTAATCATAAATTTTACCTTACTATTTAATCAGTTGATTACATTATTATGACAATTAACCTTTATATTATCCAGGTCTTTCACTGATGGACATTGGTACAGTTTTAATGACCAGCACGTCTCAAAAGTAAGTTTTTATGAAATGAAATGTAAACCGTCATAGCAGTTGTATTATTTACTATTTGAATGCAGAACACAAATTAATTACAGGAAAATTGACATATGATAAAGGAGCTGATCGTCCATCTTCTGCTTTGTCTGTTAATAAATATAGATTATTACTTGACATTTTTCATATCATACCCTTTATCAGCCCGAGAGCCGACAGGCTCAAGGGATGATATATGAACGAGGGCTGATAATGGATATAATATAAAATGGCATGTTATGATATGTTTATCAAATACTTCAACAGAGGAAATGACTGATTTGTACCAAAATGTTTAGTCATTTTGGCTAGAATTAAATACATGTATATAGTTATAGAACAAGAAAATTATTGTTTAAATATACAAATCCAAAAAATGCACGTTTTTAAGCACTAGTAATATCACAAGAGAGAAATTGGTAGGTAATAATTTTCTGTGCAAATATTCAATAAAACAGTTGAACTCACCCCGTCTGTAAACACAGTTTCCGGAAATTCATGAAGTGAATTTACGAACATTGACGGAAAGGCATGTAATAACATTCCGGAAGCAGTTAATAAACTTGCTTTATCAGCCCGCTTGGACCATTCTTGTGAAACTGGGTGAATTTTAGCTTTATTATCTACAAGTATATGATAAATGACATTATTACATTGATGCTGGTGAAATACTGAAATTTCCAAGTGAAATGAAAACTGATATTTCACTGTGACGTTAAAGTAGCAACGTCGTCACAATAGATAATATCATTGAGTGTCGTGACAGTGAAAAAGAAGTTCTTTTTTACACATATTATTATCGTATCTGTTTCAAATAATATAACTACTCTAGCATTTTGAATATAAAACATAAACCACTCCTAACTGAATAACAATGGCAAGTCACTCATGAGGTAACACACATTGGTGAATTATTGCGTTGTTCGGTTACTCATGATTTATTTTCGATATTCGTACTACAAGAGTAGTTTTACCATAATATTCTGTTTAGCACAGTGAAACATCTATCTGCATATGTTTACATGTTGATTCATAATAAGATTGTATTATGTCACATAATTGATGTAGAAAAGCAGTTAGCATGGTAACAAAAATGCACTTGCTTTTATTTTCTTTCTTTTGTTAAAGAATTGTACCTTTTTTTCAGATTACCCATGATGAAATAACAAAAACATATGGAGGCTCTACAGGATCAAGAGGTTACTACTCTGCTACCTACACAAGGTATTAATAAGAAATATACAGAGGGTCTACAGGACCAAAGGGTTACTATTTAGCAACCTACACAAAAAATGACTTTTAGAAGAAGAAAATAATTTCCAATAAAGTAATGTTTATGCAAATAATTAGAACAAATGGATTAATTTCAAGTTATTTCTTTATACTATGAAACCTGCCTATACTGAACCATGAATAAACTGGAATCTTGTATAATGAGAACATTAAATAAACTGGAATCTTGTATAATGAGAACATTAAATAAACTGGAATCTTGTATAATGAGAACATTAAATAAAGTTCCAATGTAGGAAACCTTTGCTAAAATAAACACAAAAGTTAGTTCCGTGGAGGTTTGATTTGGATATGTTTCTCTGTAGTTGTATAATTCCATTAGTTTTTACCTGCAAAGCAAAAGATTGTATCCAAAAATTAAGTTTTCACATGATACACACATATTTTAATTTCAGGTTTTTATGCCTTTTCTGTTTCACCACTTTCAACAACATTTTAATTATATCGTGGCAGTCAGTTTTATTGATGAAGGAAACTGGAGTACCCGGAGAAAACCACCGACCTGTCGCAAGTCACTGACAAACTTCATCACATAATGTTGTATTGAGTATACCTGGCTATATGCGTGTTTCAAACTCTCAACTTTCGTGGTGATAGGCACTGATTGCACAGGTAGTTGTAAATCTAACAAGCATACAATTACGACAACAACGACTCCTTCAAACATAGGAAGGACTCACACTTATTCTCTGTTTTTTAAATGAGACATAAAATGTCAGTGATGAAACATACCTACTTTAACTTCAGATTTCTAATCCTAGTAAATCTAACTGTATATCATGTGTTATGTTTTTTTCAGTTCTACAAATGCCTACATGTTAATGTACAGACAGATTGAAAAACAGAAGAATGCAGGTTTGTAATGGTTAAATGTCTAATAGAAGATACCTCATATTATTAATTCAATTGAGGACTTTCTGAAAAGAAAGAGTATGATAGCTGCACTTTATCGATGATTTGTACATTTTCGCTTTGATACTTATCTATTATCAAGCAACTAGCGTGATAATAACATAACATCGCTGGTTTCTAATATGATGTTATAATGACGTCACATTACCAAACCCACAATAAACATACTATTGTTTATGTTTTGCTCGAAATGGACTTCTCATCACATCTCTCATCTCAAACTTTTCCTTCGATGTGAAATTGCTCTGAGAAATCCATTCTCACAAAACAAAATACGATATATATTTCTTGTCTCCTGTAGTAGAAGCACAATATGAAATGTAATAGATTCTTATTTCACTATTTAAGTAATTTGTGTTAGAATTTCAAAAATTAGAACAAAAACTTTCATCAATGGTGGAAAAATTTGTGTCAGAAGAAATGTATGAAGATACCAAAGAGGTGAATTGACAGAAACTTTAAATGGAAGAAGGACAGACAATACAATGTTCAAAAGAAAAAGGTCAAAAGTTGTTTGTTTGTTGTAAATGTATACTAAAATGTTAAACTTTCTTTTCATAAATATTTTTATACCACCCGCAAACAAAGTTTGGGGGGGTATATAGGTTTCACCCTGTCTGTCTGTCTGTCTGTCCGTCTGTCTGTCCGCATAGAGGGTACATGGTTTGTCCACGCAACTCCTCCTACAGTTTTTCTGCTAGGAAGTTTTTATTTTGCAGATCATTTGTACATATATCAAAGATGTGCATGTGGTAAGGATTTTGATTTTTGTGCATTTTTACCAAAAATATAGATTGTTGAACTTAGTCATTTTTTGGTGAATTTGGCAAAAAGGGTACATGGTTTGTCCGCACAACTTCTCCTAAAGTTTTTACGCTAGGAAGTTTTTATTTTGCAGATCACTTGTACATATGTTAAAGATGTGCATGTGGTAAGGATTTTGATTTTCATGAATTTTTACCAAAAATATAGATTGCTGAACTTAGTCTTTTTTTGGTGAATTTGGCTAAAAGGGTACATGGTTTGTCCGCGCAACTCCTCCTACAGTTTTTATGCTAGGAAGTTTTTATATTGTAGATTGTTTGTACATATATCAAAGATGTGCATGTGGTAAGGATTTTGATTTTTGTGCATTTTTACTAAAAATATAGATTGTTGAACTTAGCCATTTTTGTGTGAATATGGCAAAAAGGGTACATATTTTGTCTGCGCAACTCCTCCTACAGTTTGTAAGTTATGAAGTTTTTACATTGCAGAACATTTGTACTCATATCAAAGATGTGCATGTTGTAAGGATTTTGATTTTCATGAATTTTACCAAAAAATATAGATTGTTGAACTTAGTTATTTTTTTTTTATTGGTGAATTTGGCTGAAAGGGTACATGGTTTGTCAGTGCAACTCCTCTTACAGTTTTTATGCTACGACGTTTTTATTTTTGTTGAATGTGATTAAATATTATAATTTGACAAATAATAGATTTTCCGTGTAGACTTAGTTTTCAATAATCTTGGACACAGTCAGAGTGAAGCGGGGGGTATTAGTCCCGCTATGCGGACAGTTCTAGTTAAATATTTAACTGCTCTACTATTAAAATGTTAACGTTGATGAAATACTATAAATATGATAAAATATCTTATTGGTGCCAGGAATGGCTGGTATTTAATTCTAACATTAAGTAAAATGAAGCTTGGTAAAAACCATTAAACTCATCTCAGTTTTGGTTGGCCCTTTGGTTTTATTGCTCCCAAAGATTTTAAAATTATTATCCCCCTGCTCCACTGGAGGGAGGGGGGTATACTGTTTTACCTCTGTCCTTCCATCCGTCCCAAGATATTTTTCGTCGCATTTTTCTCCGCAACTATTGATGGCAGAAATCTGATATTTGGTCACAAGCTTCATATAGGTACCCCATATCGTGGGAAGTGTTTTTGGACCCGTCACATTCCTACTTCCTGTTTGCCGAATAGTGGGGGTATCATAAGTGAGCATTAGGTCACAGTTCATCTTGTTTGGCCTGATGAACATTGTTTCAGAAATGCTTTTGTGTGCACTAAATTTGATATATATACGTTTTTATTGTCTAAATCGATTAATAGACTAATAACAAGACATTAATAATATTTCTTTGGTATTTTATTAGTCTACTGTATTTTTTTTTCTATTTTCCAATGAAATCCGAGTTACATTTGATAATTTAAAATGATGTTTGATTTCAGATTTTATCCAATCAGACGACTTCCCCACACATATAAAACAACATTTACAAATGATGAAAGATCGAGAAGAATCTGAAAGAAGGCAACGAGAGTTAGATAAATCACTGTGCAAGGTAAGGATGAAGGTTCATGAATACCCATAGTATGAGAGACATCTCATATACAGTGAAACCTGCTTAAACCAAACTCTGAGTAAACCGAAACCAGGCCAACTTTACAGTCCCATCTAGTAAATGTCTATGTGTAATTGGAACCTGTGTAATCCAAATACCTGCCTAAACTAAACAGTTCCAAAGGGGTTTGGTTTAGACAGGTTTTACTGTAGTTATATAAACATCTTTTAAATTTCTGAGAAAACAAATTGTTACATTTATGTTTGTAGCATGAAACAGATAACATTTCATGTTTTGATTTATCTTCACACTGTAAAAAATAAGTCTTGAGCCATAGGTTTAAAAAGATTAAAAATATAGTAAGTAAAAATGATTGATTTATAACAATAAAATTAGGGAATTCTTTATTTTTCTGACAAGTATTTCATGTTTTCAGATCAAATTGTTTTGCTATCATCCATTTAAAAAGAGACAACTAGAGCAGAAATTAGAAATACATAAAGATAAAACATTACTTGAAACTACAGAGATAGCGTATAAAGTGAGTACTATAATGAGTCTAGTGTAATGTGCATTAATTTTAACCTTTCCATTATTGCTGGTCCTGTTAAGGGGCCGTTGTGGTCGTATGGTAGTTGTATTTACAACTACCTGTGCAATCAGTGCCTATCACCACTTAAGTTGTGAGTTCAAATTATGGTGAGATGTACTCGATACAACATTATGTGATAAAGTTTGTCAAAGTCTTGCAGCAGGTTAGTGGTTTTCTATCTGTACTCCGGTTTCCTCCACCAATAAAACTGACCGCTATGATATAACTGAAATATTGTTGAAAGTGGTGTTAAACACCATAACCCTGGTACTGTTAGTATATAAATAGTCTGCTGATTTATTATGCATAACACTCGCCAAGACTGATGAATGGTAATCTGAGAAATGAAGTTTTTGATTGCCATGAAGCCAAATAAAATCATAGGTGTGGTTCCGTTTCCTGGCCTATCCTAATTTTGTTTGGATGTTACGGAACCACAACTAGTTTTTTATTTAGCCTAAGTAAGAATGGAGATAATGGATATAGATGGGGAAAAGTTTTCCGTGCGGTGAGCCACTAATAACGACTTGTATCAAATGTTGCTCATTTTAGCTGCTGCAAGTTGTGTATTAGATGCTAGGAATGTGGCCTTTTCCAAAAACAAGACACTCATTTGCATCCTATCCTAAGGGCGAGTTGTGTATTTGATATGTAATGCACAACCAGCAGAAACCCCTGGAGAGATGTTTCACCCTTCTTCAGAGAAACCAGATCCTAATTTCTATACCCTGAGGTTCACTCAGTGAAACAAAAAAGAAAGTTATAATGGATAACAATTACAAATTGTTACACCCCATTCATGGCAAGGTGTACTCAATACAACATTATGTGATAAAGTTTGCTAGTGACTTGCGACAGGTCGGTGGTTTTCTCTGGGTCCAAACACTATAATTAAATAAACAAACAAACAAATTGTTACAAATTTGTTTGTCTTTTTATGATTATAAAACGTAATTGATTTTTTACAGATGTTTGAATTAGAAAATATCGTGCCATTGGACTGTTGTAGAATTGTCAAGTATGATGAGTATCATGATTCGTTAGAGTGTTCATATGAGGGTCATGAGGAGGAGACTATGGGTCAACTCCTTGGTGGTGTAAAACAGGCCTATAACTTTGACTTATTGTTAGAAACTAAATATCCAGACCAAGAATTCCAGGAATACCGTCCAGGAGGTCAGTATCTAGGACATTAAAAATGAGTGCTATCGATAAAAAATTTCAAACTCATTGATATAGATATATTGTGTTTGTTTATTTTTACAAGCATATTTTGATGAAATAAATTGGTCAATATTTTTTTATGTGCTCTTTTTACACTCTTATTAACAATTATGCTAGCATTTATCAATATGCTGAATGCTTATCCATTAGTCTACTTTTCACATGTTAAATTTCTTTGAACTACTTGGCCAAATTAAAGCAAACAATGCTCTGACAGCTGTTTTCCATTCAAGATGGCCAATGTTACCGAAAATAAAATTTTATTTTAAATGGTCAGAATGTTTACAGGTCATACCTAAATATTTTCGCTGTTGTATTATGATAATAAGATTACATGAGTTTAAAGGAAAATTAATAAAAGCTTTTTCTCAGAAACAATTACACCATTGAAAAGGAAACTTGGCTGGAATGTTCCTTGAATGAATTTTTGTGTTGATCTGAAATCTAAGATGGTCCTTAACAAAGTTTTTGTTGTTTTTATTTATTATCAGAAATTGAATAATAGTCATCAAAACAGAAATGTTTATAATATTCTCTGGTTTGAATACGCTATATAAACTGAATATTCAAAATTCTATAACAATCTACATGTGTAATAGTAAAGGTTTATGGATGCCATTGTAATGAAATCATACTTATGAGAAATTTATGTATAGGAGGGTCAATATTACTTATTTGTATGTTCTACTTTGTAGGTGTAACAGTGAAGGTTTATGTAACAGATATTGTTAATTAATGTGGAGGATGGTCAACATTACTTATATGTATGTTCTATTTTGTAGAGGTAACAGTAAAGGTTTATGTAACAGATATTGTTAATTAATGTGGAGGATGGGCAACATTACTTATTTGTTCTACTTTGTAGGTGTAACAGTTAATTAATGTGGAGGATGGGCAACATTACTTATTTGTTCTACTTTGTAGGTGTAACAGTGAATGTTTATGTAACAGATATTGTTAATTAATGTGGAGGATGGTCAACATTACTTATATGTATGTTCTATTTTGTAGGTGTAACAGTGAAGGTTTATGTAGCAGATATTGTTAATGATATAATACAGGAACCTGTTAGTGTTCGAACTTACCAAACACAAACTGTTACAGAATTTAAAAGACTTGTCTCAAATGTAAGTATTATAGAACATACATTCAAAGCAAAACTACTCATACATTGATGAACTACTTGATTTAAAATTTTTTTCACTTATTAATTTAGTAATGAAGGAATATGAGAACTCCTTCAAAGGGTCCAAAATAGGTTCACTGTAGCAGGCTTTTAACATAAGTATTACCCCAATTATCTATTATTTTACCCTATCTATATGGCTTTTAGAAATAATTATGAGTAAAAAAAATGAAAATACCGGTATTGTACCTGAAACAATGAACGTTCCTGACATTTTAAAGTTGTTGCTATGTAGTGAAACCTGTCTAAACTGAACCTCCTTGGAGTCAACTTATATGTATAGAATAGACAGGTGTTCAGTTTATACAGGTTAAATTTACAAAGATTTCATACCTTGAGACTTTATTTCAAGTTCAGTTTATGCAGGATTTCATTTTATTCAGCAGCATTTGGTTTAGACAGGTTTCACTGTATTTGTAGTTATTTATAAAAGGAAACAGTTAATATGTGAGCGTCGGCGAGCTGTTTACTTAGGATTTTTTTGACAAACATGGCCTCACATACTGACAGATAAAAAATAATTCTGCGTTTTAATCTCTACCCAGAGTTGTCGGTCCTTACACTAAGTCTCGTACGTCCGATACCACTGAAACCCAGAATCCGTGTGTAATAAAATTCATTTTGTTAGCTTGTTTTACTTATATTCATATTTTTTATGATTAAATCTCTTCTGACACACTGAATTTTTGTTTCTATGCGGAAGTTAACTTTTGAGATTTCGTAAAGAACAACAACTCGATTGAATGAGACTAGATTCGGTCCTAAAAAAAGTCATCTCGACCCAAAAAATCTTGACACTTTTTGATGGACTGGATGAGTGTGAAATTGCCAGATAATTTTCAGATTCGCAAGCATTCTAGGCCGTGCCTGTTTCATATTAAACCAGAATATATAATATAAAGATTCATTAATCACACCTTCAAGAAAGTATTTCCAACATGTGTGTTATATTTATATTAATGTCACTGTGTGACCATGATATATATATACTTTATTAACACAGACATTTTATATACTGATTAAATATAAAAAAAAAACATACAGTAATCAGTCATATAGAGCCCAGAGATGTGGGGACTTACTCGATTCTAGTGTGTCTATGCTAATTGGGATGTTTTACTAAGAGGAGAGGTTTGGACCCATAAAACCAATTTAACCTTGCCACTTGTTGATGAAGTGCCTGTATCAAGCCATGATAGTGAGCAGTTGTAAATGTAAATGTGTGTTAGGGGTATCAATTTTGCCTCTTTGATTGAACTTTGGAACTGATCCGACAGTTTGGTATATTTTGGAACTGATCCGACAGTTTGGTATTTTTTGTTTTTCATTTTATTACTTTTATTTCAGAGATTGAAATGTCAAGAATGCAAAATGAGATGTGTTCTAGAAAGATTTCATAGTGATCTGAGATTCCTTGCTGTGCCAAATAAAACTCTCAAAGCTGAGGGATTTTTTAAAAGTAACAAGGTAAAACTCTTAAAGCTGAGGGAGTCTTTAAAAGTGACAAGGTAAAACTCTTAAAGCTGAGGGATTCTTTAAAAGTAACAAGGTAAAACTCTTAAAGCTGAGGGAGTCCTTAAAAGTAACAAGGTAAAATTCTCAAAGCTGAGGGATTCTTTAAAAGTAACAAGGTAAAACTCTTAAAGCTGAGGGAGTCTTTAAAAGTGACAAGGTAAAACTCTTAAAGCTGAGGGATTCTTTAAAAGTAACAAGGTAAAACTCTTAAAGTTGAGGGAGTCCTTAAAAGTAACAAGGTAAAACTCTTAAAGCTGTGGGATTCTTTAAAAGTAACAAGGTAAAACTCTTAAAGCTGAGGGATTCTTTAAAAGTAACAAGGTAAAACTCTTAAAGCTGAGGGAGTCTTTAAAAGTGACAAGGTAAAACTCTTAAAGCTGAGGGATTCTTTAAAAGTGACAAGGTAAAACTCTTAAAGCTGAGGGAGTCCTTAAAAGTAACAAGGTAAAACTCTTAAAGCTGGGGGATTCTTTAAAAGTAACAAGGTAAAACTCTTAAAGCTGAGGGATTCTTTAAAAGTAACAAGGTAAAACTCTTAAAGCTGAGGGATTCTTTAAAAGTAACAAGGTAAAACTCGTAAAGTTGTGTGGTTCTTTAAAAGTAACAAGGTAAAACTCTCAAAGCTGTGGGATTCTTTAAAAGTAACAAGGTAAAACTCTTAAAGCTGAGGGATTCTTTAAAAGTAACAAGGTAAAACTCTCAAAGCTGTGGGATTCTTTAAAAGTAACAAGGTAAAACTCTTACATCTGAGGGATTCTTTAAAAGTAACAAGGTAAAACTCTCAAAGCTGTGGGATTCTTTAAAAGTAACAAGGTAAAACTCTTAAAAGTTGTGTGGTTCTTTAAAAGTGACAAGATATAACTGTTAAACCTGTGGGAGTCTTTAAAAGTGACAAGGTAAAACTCTTAAAGTTGAGGGATTCTTTAAAAGTAACAAGGTAAAACTCTTAAAGCTGAGGGAGTCCTTAAAAGTAACAAGGTAAAATTCTCAAAGCTGAGGGATTCTTTAAAAGTAACAAGGTAAAACT
>MJUT01031499.1:2008442-2087204 GCA_002080005.1 Gigantidas platifrons
CTAGACTCAACATAAACCATAAAACCTGTCTAAACTAGACTCAACATAAACCATAAAACCTGTCTAAACTAGACTCAACATAAACCATAAAACCTGTCTAAACTAAACTCAACATAAACCATAAAACCTGTCTAAACTAGACTCAACATAAACCATAAAACCTGTCTAAACTAGATTCAACATAAACCATAAAACCTGTCTAAACTAGACTCAACATAAACCATAAAACCTGTCTAAACTAGACTCAACATAAACCATAAAACCTGTCTAAACTGAACATCAATTTTTTTAAACCATTATATCTTTAGCCTGTCTAACTCAAATACATTTATAACAGACAAATTTCAGTGTATATTGGGGGCATATTAGTTTAGTGGTTAAACTGATGAACTTTTAAACAATAACTGCTATCTTTTCACCAATGGTTTCTGTCCAGTGCCCTAGTTGAGTAGTTCTTTTTTACTCAAACTCTACATTTCTTCATCACTTAACCATTGTTTCCACAATATAACTGAAAAATTGCTGAAAGTTGCAAGAACTAGAAGCAAAACTTTTATATCACTTACCTATTTTTTTAAATTAACCACTACGTTACTACTTTACTAAAGAAGTAGTATGCATATCTCATAAACATGAAATTGTGTAAATTTTGATATACTAGTATGTAAATTGTGGTATCATGGTATTAATTCACAAATATCAGCAAACTGAAAAAATCTAGAAACTTAAATTTCTGTAAATATGACAAGGGACATCACCTTAGTACCATTTACTAACAAAGAATTACAGAAGTCACCCTCTTATAAGGCCATCACTTCTGCAAATGAAAAAGTGGCTTTACGAGAGAGGTGGATTCTCTGGAAGGGGATATTTAAGTAGTATATTACCATCTCATTTTATCTGAAATCCAGTCTGATGAGAGGGTGGTCCTTTGGTGGGAGGGGTCTTGTAAGAGAGGAACTACTGTATTACTTTAAACTCATTGGACCAATATGAAAGGTTAAAGGGGAGACTACCGGTACTTAATTACTTCATTGGACCCATGTCAAAGGTTTAAGTATTACATACCCGTGTAAGAGTCAGTAACTTGAGACAGATACTGATCACTAAGTTAGCACACAAAATTAACTTTATTGAAGGTAATGTTAAAAACATTTGATGACTTTCTCTTGTGATAATGTCAGAGGTGACTGCAACCATGGATACAACAGCTAACATGGACGACCTGTAAATTAATTTGACTACTTTAATTTAAATCAACAAATAGTTAAGTTATGATTAAACAAAATATACCATATAAGTAAGTTCAGCTACTAATACCAGCACTTCAGTGTAAACTTTATAACAATTTTGTTCTTGTACAAATAGGAGAACTCTCCATTTCTACTAAATAAAAATGATTTTGTATTACATTTATCAACTGCAGTTAAAGTACACATGTAATTGTGAAGTAAGACTTATTAATTTTGCAAGATGAGAAAATATTAAGGTGATCACACCAAATTTCTTTAGTTTGTGTGAATACCATGTTAATCAAAATTATATAACGGTATTAAAAATAATGTGATTTTTGAATGTGTTTTTTGTTCAATTTGACTGCTATAGTGTACAAAATTAAAAAAATATGTATTAAAAATTCACATGAACTTCACATAAAAATTTGAATGTCATTTCACATTAATTTGATGTGAAATTAATGTGAAAATATTTTCATATTGGTGAAATTCATGAGAGCGAAATTTGCTTGTGTACAAGTGATCATAGAAACAAGACATTAGCAGTGATAAGGTAATAGAAGAGGATCTTAAAACTAACCAATGTGACACCTCATTTTTGTGACATCATGTACAAAACCATGGCAAATATATGACTGAATATTCATTCTAACTTACATTTTAATGAATCTCTTTTCAAAAGTAAACTTGAGATGCTGTGCTTTGATGAAACAGAGAATTATACAGGTGAGAATACACGAGGAGATCATAAACAAAACAACACCAGATGGAGGGATGTTTTCTTCTGGGTATAACTGAAAAATGAAAAGTAGTATCAAATATATTAATTATTATTACGTCTGTTTAACCTCATTCTCAAGAAAGACAGCATTATTTTAGTTGTACTCTGTCAGTCAGTTTTATTGGTTGAGGAAATCAGAGTACTCAGAGTAAACCATCAACATGTTTGTGAACAACCATGGCTGTGTTCAATGGTGACAAAAAGGGGCAACCATGGACATATTAAAAAAAAAAAATAACCTGATCAATTTTCAGTTTATTTTATGGAAAACACATTTTCATTTTTTTTGCCCGTATATATATTGTGGGCATGTTTAATGTTAGCTTTTGCAATTCATTTTACACAAGTAGGGATTCAGAAATTCTATATAAAACTTGTAAAGTATTTTCCTGCAATACCTTTTTATTTATTACACAACTGAGAATCTTAAAAGAAAACCATTCAATAAAAATTATGATGAAAATTTGCACATATGGTCCCATCACCCATTTTCACAAGTCACCAATTTTTACGAATCGTTTACAAATGTGAATTACTGGCAGACGTCTTTACCAGTTTTGCATCTGCATTACCCATTTGTTTCAGCTGGACGTCTGCTATAGTGTGTGGAGTAACTGGTCAAGATGTGCATCAAACCAGTAAGCATATATTGTTATCTGCCATTTTTATTACGTTTTTCTTATGCCAAGATCAATTACCTAGATACAAGCACCCCATGTATTGATGAGAATATGCTTGCTGTTTTGTCACTCTATTCTTTCTGGTAAATGAAATCATGTGATGGTTATGTGGTAAATATCCTTACAAACAATAATAATTATCTATTTTGTAAAAATAGGTGATGTAGAGCTCAAAGCATTAGTTTTGACCTTGCTCTGTTCCAGCTCAGGGAATCAACGAAAACTAGTTGAAAGTCCTTGAAAATTTGCATGATTATTCCCAAATGTATTGTTTATTTATTTCTAAATTTATTGGAACAAAGGTCTAATGTAAATGTGAAAAAAAGAGGAAACAAGATGAACTGTGAGCTAATGCTCACTTATGATATCCCCGCTCTTCGGCAAACAGGAAGTAGGAATCTGACGGATCCAAAAACGCTTCCCACAATATGGGGTACCGATATGAAGCTTGTGACCAAATATCAGATTCCTACCATCAATAGTTGCTGAGAAAAATGCGACGAAAAATGGGCATATATGTTCAATGTGTATAAAAATCAACAAAGTCGGCAAACAGGAAGTAGGAATCTGATGGGTCAAAAAACGCTTCCCACAATATGGCATGCCTATATGAAACTTGTGACCAAATATCAGATTTCTGCCATCAATAGTTGCTGAGAAAAATGTGACTAAAAATGTGCATATATGTTCAATGTATATAAAAACCAACTAAGTCAGCAAACAGGAAGTAGGAATCTGACGGGCCCAAAAACGTTTCCCACGATATGGGGTACCTATATGAAGCTTGTGACCAAATATCAGATTTCTGCCATCAATAGTTGCTGAGAAAAATGTGACTAAAAATGTGCATATATGTTCAATGTGTATAAAAACCAACTAAATCGGCAAACAGGAAGTAGGAATCTGACAGGTCCAAAAACGCTACCCACAATATGGCATACCTATATGAAGCTTGTGACCAAATATCAGATTTCTGCCATCAATAGTTACTGAGAAATATGCGACGAAAAATATCTTGGACGGACGGACGGACAGAGGTAAAACAGTATACCCCCCTCCCCCTTTCGGGAGCGGGGGTATAATTATGTTCGTGAAAATAGGTGACACAAGTATACTTTGTTGAAAAATTAGAGGAAATTATGTCCGTGAAAATAGGTGACACAAGTATATTTTGTTGAAAAATTAGAGGAAATTATGTCCGTGAAAATAGGTGACACAAGTATATTTTTATTGAAAAATTAGAGGAAATTATGTCAGTGAAAATAAGTGACACAAGTATATATTGTTGAAAAACCTCATAACCAAGTAGGATATTGTGTGCAGCACATTGAAATTTCCCCTTCTGAAGGTTCTAGATGCTAACAAGTATGACCTCATATTTTTCAAAGTCATAAGTATGCACATGTTTTATTTGCAGGGCAAATTCCTCATATTTCAATACCCCTGAATTCCATTAGGGCCATTTTCTGTCATCAGTTATCTTGATATGCAACATTCAACATATAAAAATGTGAGGCCTTTAAAACACAGTTAACTGGCTTAACAGAAAAACAAACTTTTCTATACTAACCATTATAGCTGCCCTAAATCCTGGACACAGTCCAAGTAAAGCTGAGCAAACTGTTATATGTAAAAACTGTGTTACTGATTCTGTTACAATAACAACAACAAATGCTATCACACTTAGTACTTCTAGCCACTGAAATATGCTGTATCTGAAAAAGGACATTTTTTAGAAATAGATCTATCTATGTAAATATACAACACCCACTTGAATTTTCAATCAGCACAAAATACACAAATTGACCAATCTGTACTAAAACACATATTTCTCATGGGATCATTATAGGATTAAATGCTTCTTTTCAGGAGTTCATGCATGTGTACATGGTGCCGATGCACTCACAAAATGAATAAACGTCCGAAGGACGTCTATGTAAAGTTTGTGAGTGCATCGGCACCATGCATGTGTACACGGTGCCGATGCACTCACAAAATGAATAAACGTCCGAAGGACGTCTATGTAAAGTTTGTGAGTGCATCAGCACCGTGTACACATGCATGAACTCCTGAAAAGAAGCGTTTAATCCTTATAATTCTTCCATGTGAATTTTTTCCCTACTTTTGTCAGTTTTCATCGAGACCCTCACCATTACCACGTGATCATTACATTCCAGAGTTGTGTATCGCGGAGTAATTTATCTTCAGGTAACACAGCTGACATAAAATGGTGGTTGAAGTCAAAATTTGTGTGTGCATGGGAAATATCAGTAAAAATAAGATTCTGGCGATAACAAGGATACTATTCAAAAGTAAGGAACATATTTTAGTCATTATTTGAAGCCACTGTTGACATGACTTTTTTCTATGCATCTTATCTGCACCTTTCTGGGAAATGGTTATGTTTTGATGAATGAAATCAATGTCAAACCGGATCATTTCTTGGATAGGAAAGTGGAAAATAATCAACTGAGGGGTGTGAAGATTAAATTAAAGATAAGTACCATTAAATACTCCTGTTCGATCCCATGATGATAATTAATATGAACAGCAACAGACGACAGTAGCAGACGATTAATGGGGAGGGGGGTGGATCTTCAGGATTTTTTTTTATTGCTAAGCATAATAGTTTTATGAAAGCTATAGGCAAAATAAAATATAACTTTATTTTAATCATTAAATTAATTTCAGACTGACTTTCTATCGTACGCTATAGAAGTTTCCGGTCAGTGTATATGTCAGCCATGTTGTTTTGTAAACACGGGTTTCACCAAAAAAAAATAGTTCTGGTACGGAAAAGTTCATCAAATATTGAACGATTCAAAATCAAACAGTGACTGTGCTCTTGTCCAATCAAAAAACATGTAAACAATATACATTAATTGTATAAGAATTATCACATTATAATTCAATTAAGCGATTTGTATAAAAAATACATTTTTACCATAGATGTCTATGTTCAAAATTGTCCATTACTGATTTATTTATTAGCATGAAAAAAAGAATGAAAATAAGAATTTGAAGTTTCAATTTATCAATCTGCAATTTCATATTTTTTCAGTGAATATGAAGACATTAACTGGTTATTGCCACATATTTTTGGAACTCTACAATTACACAAGCTCCCTTCCAAATTTGATTCCATTGGACTATTGTTTCCAGAGTAAATGAATAAAATATTTAAAAAAAAAGTGGCATTAGTTTATATTTTCATGTTTTTTGACAGGGGAGATAAGCATTAATACAGAGCAAGCAGACTTACAGTGTCAATGATATATCAGGTCTGAAGACAATAAAGACAAGACCTAGAAAGATTCCCATGATACCAGTAAATTTATACTGGTTGTTGTCTGGGAGATGGATAGAGTGGCCCACAATGATTAACACACCACTCAGGATAAAACACAGGCCTATAAATATAAAATATAAGTCATATTAATTACATTACACTTGCTACAACATTTTTTGGTCGAAAGAGTCCTAAAAATATGAACAAAAAAGTGTTCGGTTTGATTTATCCTTTGGTTATCTACACTTGAGTGCCAAAGTAATTAAGAGTTATGAGTATTTTACATCACTTTCAGTTACTAATATTTCAGATTTTATTATGATGGTCAGTTTTATTTTTGGAAGAAACCAGAGTACTTGTCACACAATTTCCATTAAATATCTCTTGTATAAAGCTGAGATGTAAATGTTTTTGAAAATAGTCTGACATACATGTATATATAATATACCATTAGTTTAGACTATAAGGTAAAACAAAATATCACATAAATAGTGTATTTTTTTACCTGTAACATCACTTGCTGTAGACTCTGCCATGAAGATGTGAGATGACAAAACAAAAATCAGGGGGTTGGCATTCAGGAACACAGTCGTACATAATAATCCAATGTGCAAGCCAAACTGCAAATATAGAATTAATTATGAAACAAGAGCCCATGGGCTTGTATACCCAATTTTGACCTCTATTAACCTTTAGCTCTTCATACCTGTTGTTTCATTCAATGAATTGCATAATTATTTAATTATTTATTTTAGAAAATATATTTTTTTTGTAATTTTTTTCCTATATCATAAACAGTGTTCTTTAAAAAAAAACTAGATATCATCGAGATGGAATCCATCTCTGTGGGCCCCGCCATAAATAACTTGTGGTAAAAAATTTGTAAGGACAGACTGATGTTAACCTCAGTAATAAAACACTTTTGGAGATAATTGATTCATTTGAAAAGTATAAAGTTCAAGATCAATAGTTGATTTTTCCCTGTATTGCCTAGCTTTGCCCTGCTGGATTTAGTGTTGTATTTATGAATCAAGTAATACCAATCCATCAAGTGGTTTCAGAGATGAAGATGAAAATGTGAAATGTGAAAGTTTATTATGGTAAAATGACTAATTTGACCTTGAGGTCAAAGTTCAAGGTCACCAACGATGGTACGCGACACATCGTCTGGAGGTGGTCTACCTACATGCCAAATATGAAAAGCCTCTCTTGAACGACAAAAAAGTTACAGCCTGGACACGATTTGTTATGGATGCAGGGACCGATTTGACCTTGAGGTCAAAATTAAAGGTCAAAGGTCACCAACAATGGTACACAACACATCGTCTGGAGGTGGTCTACCTATATGCCAAATATGAATAGTCTATCTTGAATGACAAAAAAAATACAGCCCGGACACGGCCCGATTTGACCTTGAGGTCAAAATTCAAGGTCAAAGGTCACCAACGATGGTACGCGACACATTGTCTGGAGGTGGTCTACCTACATGTCAAATATGGAAAGCCTATCTTGAACGACAAAAAAGTTACAGCCCGGACCGATTTGACCTTCAGGTCAAAATTCAAGGTCAAAGGTCACCAACAATGGTACGCGACACATTTTCTGGATGTGGTCTACCTACATGCCAAATATCAAAAGCCTGTCTTGAACGACAAAAAAGTTACAGTCCGGACACGATTTGTTATGGACGCACAGACCAGTTTGACCTTGAAGTCAAAGTTCAAGGTCAAAGGTCACCAACAATGGTACGCAACACATCGTCTGGAGGTGGTCTACCTACATGCCAAATATGCAAAGCCTGTCTTGAACGACAAAACAGTTACAGCCCGGACACGAATTGTTACGGATGCACGGACGGACGCACGGATGAACAGACTTATCACTATAGGGCGTCTGCCACAAAGTGGCGGGGCCCTAATAAAAACCTTACTACAATGTAAACTATGTAATAAATACAAATAAATAAGTGATGATGCATGGCAAACTGGTTAATAATAAATACAGTGGAACCTGTGCAATCCGACACCTGAGTTTTTCGACATCCTGTGACATCCGACAAAAATTTATGGTCCCAAAGTAGTGTTGTTAACATAAATAAAACTTGAGTATTCCGACATCCTGTACAATCCAACACATTTCCCTGGTCCCTTGGTATGTCAGATTAGACAGGTTCCACTGTATTATGATTTCTTGTAATAAAAACACATACCTCCTTAAAAAATCTAATTAAAGTTAGATGTTTGGGGATCACAATAAAAAAATACTCACCGACTGAATGCTAGCGTCAAATTCTGTGATGAAAATACGGATTATCATGAAGATAAGAAAGAATATGGTGATAAAACTGTACACAGGAACACTCTCAGGATGAAACACAAACTGTTCCATCAAAACAACGGCAGCTTTTGTAAAGTAGAGAGACATACAAAAACAGCTGAGTCGTAACGGTAACTTCTTAGATAAATATAACCTATAAATAGAAAACCAAAACATGATGCAATAATTGTTACTCGGAAGAAATACAGTCTTTAAGCATTTAAGGAAATTAAATTCATGGACATTCCCTTAACACATAACTCTAAAGGTTTTTTTAGTGGAGGAAACCGGAGTACCCAGAGAAAACCACAGACCCTCCACCAATGTAACTGACCGCCAAGATATAAGTGACGTTAAACATCATAAACCAAAAAAGCCTTTAGAGCTATGTGCTAAAGGAATGTCCATATGAAAAACATTTGCATGACTGCATCATTTCATTAGGCTCACAAAACTAGTTTAATCCTGCAACCAAAAAAGTGAGCAGTCATGTATATGTGTGTTAGGGTATCCATTTTACCTCTGTTTTGGCTATACATGTATTTCTGTTGTATTTTGAAACTATGCTGACAGTGTGGTATTTTGTTGCTTTTCCTAAAGACACTGTCACACTGACATACAATGGACCTTGTCATAAGGATTTTTTGGGTTATGAGTTGTTAAACATCACAATCAATAATATTTTAGCTATAATATAATATGGAAGTCACCATTACTTATTGACAAGACTGGAATAGGCAATAAATACATTGGTAGATGGATGCTCCCAATTTTTGTCATGAAATTTTCTTTATCATAATATTATCTATACATAATTTTGTACATGTATAATACAATCACTGACCTTTGGAATGTGTAAGCTGCCACAACACTGGTGATTATAAATAACTGCCATCGATATAAACCAACATCATATAATAATGTCTCACAGAAAACAAATACTAAAATATTAAATAAATCTTAATTAAACTATTGTAAGTAATAATCAAAATCAAGATACCTATTAGACAAACTATGAAAATTTGATACAGTAAAATATATATTATACTGGTTGAAACATCTATGAAAATAATAAATTGATTGTATGTAATATTTAAAAGTATGATTAATTTTTAATTAGATTAGGAATAATATCTATTTTTTTTCAATTTCAATTAAATATTTTTTGTTGTACCTGAAATCTCTGTTTAACTAGCTGCACTTACGAATAGTCAGCAAAACTCAACTTGAAACAAAAGAAATAGCAAAAGATAACAAAAAATGTACAAATACAACAGTTATTATTTGTCTTCTTTTGTACTGACCAAACATCAGGCAAACATTTTGATTTCTTATTCAATTTCTGTCAATCTGATTAAAATCACATCTCCAATTCCCATTTGATCCCTTTTATTGATATGCTGTGGGCTGAGAGATCTTAAGAAAACCCACTACGGGTCACATGTTAGTGTCTGAATTAATATCATTAAATTATCAAGCATTATAATGACAGAAACTCACTTTCTTGTACATCAATTCACATATTTATGACAATTCAAGTGAGTGAGTGAGTGAGATATTTATATAATAATGTGGTCTTGTCCAGGTAATATGCCAAAATATTACCCAGGTCTGAGAGACATATTACCCGACCCTTACTGAGTGTCTAATTGTCCAGGTAATATGCCAAAATATTACAGTACCAAATATCACTACAGAAACTTACACGAAGTATAATAATGTTGCTTAACACTAAGTGAGCAATCTTTCAGCTATATCATGGCGAGAACAAGTCACATTTCAATGAGATGATAATGTCTGCTTTGTACTAGACCAACACGTTTAGTTGGATTTTATTAGTGTTAGCTCACTGAAACAATAGTCTGTGGGCAGACATGTTGCCCCACTCTGACACAGTATCCTGATTTCGAGCCAACCAGTCTTGGCTCTTGCTCCTTCCCACATTCTTAGCAGAGAAGCAACAAATACCAATTTTCAAGTGTTTCTATTTTAAATTTTCTTAGCCGAGTTGCGACGAAGTCGAACTCGGCTTATAATATGATGAATGGCGTCCGGGCGGCACAATCGTTTCCGCACAATATCTTAAGAATGAAATGTCTGATCTAAATGAAATTTGGTACACACATGCCAGGTGATGAGAGGAGGAAGCCTATTCATATTGAGGATCATACGACAAAAGTCAAGGTCACAACTTCTAAAAACAGAACAAAAATTTGATACTTTTTTCCGTTTCTGCACGATATCTTAAGAACGAAATGTCAGATCTAAATGAAACTTGGTACACACATGCCAGGTGGTGAGAGGAGGATGCCTATTGATATTGAGGATCGTAGGGCAAAGGTCAAGGTCACAACTTCTAAATATAGAACAAAAATTCGATACTTTTTTCATTTCCGCACAATACCTTAAGAACGAAATGTCGGATCTAAATGAAACTTGGTACACACATGCCTGATGGCAAGAGGAGGAAGCCTATTGATATTGAGGTTTGTAGGACAAAGGTCAAGGTCACAAATTATAAATATAGAACAAAAATTTGATACTTTTTTCGTTTCCGATAATATCTTAAGAACAAAATGTTGGATCTAAATGAAACTTGGTACACACATGCCTGATGGTGAGAGGAGGAAGCCTATTGATAATGAGGTTTTTAGGACAAAGGTCAAGGTCACAACTTCTAAAAATAGAATAAAAATTATATACTTTTTTTTGTTTCCGCATGATATCTTAAGAACGAAATGTCGGATCTAAATGAATCTTGGTACACACATGCCTGATAATGAGAGTAGGAAGCCTATTGATATTGAGGTTTGTAGGTCAAAGGTCAAGGTCACATTGTCCATCCACATGTTTGCAACTCATTAAATCTGGTACAGTGTACAATTAAAAAAGGTTTGCTTAAATTTGTTCTAATCATTTGTGTCTGACAACTGATGTCATTTGGTGGTAGCCATCTTAGATTTTTAAATGGCAATCATGAATGACTTAGCAAAATAGTCTGTGTTTTACATACCTATTGCTTGCAGACAGACAAGTACACTGAACATTTCCTGTCGTCCATGACTACCAACATAACCAATCATAAGACACAATACAGCATTGGTTAACATCACCACATACACCACTGGTAATGGTAGACCAAATATAAATCTAAATGTATCATGTTAAGGTCAAAGGTCATGAAAAATAATGGCAGCACAAATTCTAACATGATGGAAGTTTGAATTGAAAATTTAAATTTTATTTAATTTTTATATGATTCATTATTATGACAGAGATCCAAATGGTTAGGAGTACTTTAGGGGGAAAAAGTAATTCATTTAGCAATAAACACAAGAAACAAATCTTATTAAGGATATGCAAGTTTCCATGGCAACAAAGATCCCCATATCACTGAAAAGATAATAGCCACAGCTAAAACCCCATCTGATATTCTCTGAAAAACAAGAAAAATTGAAAAATAAAAATACGTGCAATAATACAGTTATTACAAAGTGAGGAAAAACATGATGTAAATGTGACATCTGATTGAGAAAATAAAATATGATTAATTCTGAGGTTTTCAAATCATTATCTAAATGTAACATTATGAAATATACATGGACTATAACTAATTCCCATTATAAGTAGTTTTACCTCCAAGGAGTATCAAAAGGAATTTTTTTGTATACAATTAGAGTAAAGGAACCTTTAAGTCAGTCTGAGTCATACCAGGTTAATGTTAGGCAGCTACATGTTTCCTACCAATAGGACAGGTCAGTCAAGGACAGGTAAAACTTTGCAAGACAGACAGAGACAATCATTCATTTGTATCATGAACCATAAATGAATTTCTAAAATGTAGCTTTTACATTTCTTTAGAAGTCTTTTTTCATTACAAGATGGGAATTGTAGTTAATACCCTCTTTCCAGTAAAACAAGAATTCTGAGAGTATTGCACATAGCAATACATTGTCCCCTACTGGCCGCAGAAATCAGAGGACCTAAAATATTAGAAGTATCAGCTTGCAGTGACTAGATTTTAAATTACAAGTTCAAGGGCCAAAACTCTGGCAAAAATCATTCGACCAGAACGAAATTCAAACTTAAACTGTAACTCATTTAGATATAGCCACATACTAAATATCAAGTCAATATATCAAAGGACGTCAAAAATAAGTCTGGACAACTTAAAATTTGAACAAAAAATACAAGTTCAAGGGCCATAACTCAGCCAAAAATCATTCGACCAGAACTGAATTCAAAGTTAAACTGTAACTCATCTAGATATAGCCACATACCAAATATCAAGTCAATATTTCAAAAGACGTCCAAAAAAACTCCAGAAAACTTAAAATTCGAACAAAAAATACAAGTTCAAGGGCCATAACTAGTGATGGAACGATTATCGCCGATGATCGATTAACGGTCGTTTGAGTGGCAACGATGCTCATAATCGATTCCAAAATCAATAATCGAAAATCGCCGACATCGTTGATTCCGGATTTTTGGTTCCGTTTCCGGTATCCGTATTCGAAATTACGTTAATCAAAGTCGAAATGGCTGAAGCAAACAACGGCTTGAATCACAAATTTGCCATAATGTATTTAAGTTTACCAGGATTATCTGAAAGAGTATTGAGTTTGTATGGACAAATACCGGGCTCACCAATAATCATGCTTTTTCTTCAATATTCACATAAAAGGAGTTCCCATGTTCCTGAAATTTGACCCATACAGGATTTGATGTTGAATATTTTATTCCAAACTCGTTAATTGCATCCTTTTTATGATCATTATGTATTCTGTATTGTGCAGCATGTTCGTTTTGTGAAAGGTAGGGGAACATGCATTAGTGGGGAAAGAAACGTTAAAATTTGCATCGATTTTCGGAAGTCTCCTAGCTTTTCCCTCACTTCGCCCTTAAGTCAAAAGAGAGAGAAGTCAAGTCGCCCTGTTTTTACTATGTGTGGTGAGCCCTGCAAATAGTTAATAAAAAAACATGTAGGCTAAGTCCAAAAAACATTGTCCTCCTTGTGATTTTGAACCAAAAAATTGATATTGGTAGATTCCTGAAATATTGCTTACATGTATATGGTGACATAAACTGAACATGCTAGGTTCTAGTCTGTTTCTAATTTGGTTTCCAATTCATGTTGTTTGAATTTTGTTTTACCATGTTCACTGTGTTTAAAAAAAATGTTTGACAATGTTTTTCTGCAACATAAATTTTTTTTTAATTGCCAAGTAAACACTCAAGTTTTATGTGCATATCAATGTTTTTCGTGCATCACAAATTGACTTCATTCTCTTAATCTTCTGTGTGTATGACCTTTTAAATGTAGGCTTTAGTTTGACATTTAAATAATAGGACCTTGGTCGTTTTTTGGCACATGAAAACACATTAAAAGTTATATTCAGTTTAGTAGTTACAATATACAACAATAACTGAAATATATTAATGCTCTGATAAGACTTAACTATTTTCCGATTAATAATCGATTAATAATCGATTATGCCCTTCCGATTATTGCCGATAATCGATTATGAAAATTTTCCGATTCCCCATCACTAGCCATAACTCAGCCAAAAATCAATCGACCGGAACGAAATTCGAATTTAAACTGTAACTCATTTAGATATAGCCACATACTAAATATCAAGTCAATATATCAAAGGACGTCAAAAATAAGTCCGGACAACTTAAAATTTGAACAAAAAATACAAGTTCAAGGGCCATAACTCAGCCAAAAATCATTCGACCAGAACTAAATTCAAATTTAAACTGTAACTCATCTAGATATAGCCACATACCAAATATCAAGTCAATATTTCAAAAGACGTCCAAAAAAACTCCAGACAACTTAAAATTCGAACAAAAAATACAAGTTCAAGGGCCATAACTCAGCCAAAAATCAATCGACCGGAACGAAATTCGAACTTAAACTGTAACTCATTTAGATATAGCCACATACTAAATATCAAGTCAATACATTTGTATATCAAAGGACGTTAAAAATAAGTCCGGACAACTTAAAATTTGAACAAAAAATACAAGTTCAAGGGCCATAACTCAGCCAAAAATCATTCGATCGGAACGAAATTCGAACTTACACTGTAACTCATCTAGATATAGCCACATACCAAATATCAAGTCAATATCCCAAAGGACGTAAAAAAAAGTCCGGACAACTTAAAATTTGAACAAAAAATACAAGTTCAAGGGCCATATCTCAGCCAAAAATCATTCGACCAGAACGAAATTCGAACTTAAACTGTAACTCATCTAGATATAAAATTTTAATGTGATGGACGGACAGACGGAACCTAAAAATATAGTCTCCTTCGGCTTTTGCCGGTAGGGGACTAATAAAAACTTATTCAAGTTTGATTACTGGAGGTTTGACAATATGAGAGGAATGATATATAACATGAGGTCAGTATCTTGAATGAATTTATATCAGTGCACACCTGGAATGCAAAATTTCTTCACTAAAAATGTGGAATTTTTACACATTAACATGAAAATTTAACAATAAAGAGAAGAGAAACATTGGATTCCTTGAAAAGCAGAAGGAATTGTTTCTAAAAGGTAGTTTCAAATATTGACACAATTTTTTTTATTTAGAATTTGTTGATTTTTTTCTCTTGAAAAATGGAAGTAAAAAGTATAAAATGATACCTTGTTTTTCTTAAAACCCAATACAGCACCAAAGATTGAGTAAATACCAATAGCTGCTGGTAACCATGGTAAAAAGTGAGAAGATATCCCAAGATGCATCAGGACTGGATAACACAAAATGGTGGCAGCTGATCCACTGAGCCATCTTAACTTGACCACCACATCATGATCATGACCTGTAGAACAAAATAAAATCTGCTTTACTTAAAGACTCTACTAGTTGTGCTGACCATACATAGTAAAATATGTTCCTGAGAATTTCATGTAAAGTCCTGATTTTATAAATATATTTCATCTAAATTGAGCTACTGCATGAATTTTGTTTTAAAATGTTCCCATGTTAATTTCATGTTGTGTTCGTGTGAATTTAGGATAGGTACCATACACAATTCACATTAATATTCAAAGTATTCATCGTTTTGTATACTATTACAGTACAAAGTCAGTGAGCTTTTTTAAACAAAAACAAATTAAACACCAGTAATTTCATGTGGAATCCATGTTATTTTTGTTCCACATGATATTCATCTATGAAATCAATTTACATGAATATATTAATGTGATATAACAGAATAAAATAAAAAAATCTATAGGTTATGGGTGTAAATGAATGTGAAAGACTATCCAATTTTACGCTTCAACACAAATAATAGTAAAGGAACAGGCGACCATTTCACTAAAGGTCGTAAGTCGTAAACGTAGACGTAAGTGTACTAAGAGTTACGACTGTTTCACTAATAATAAGGATTTACGACTTACGTGTATCTACCACCACTCTTAACTTTGCGATCACTTTTTATTGTAAGTCGTAAATCGTACTTGTTAGTGAAACGGTCATAACTCTTGGTACACTTATGTCTACGTTTAAGACTTGCGACCTTTAGTGAAACGGTCATAACTCTTGGTACACTTATGTCTACGTTTAAGACTTGCGACCTTTTATTAATGTTCTACATTTCATATACATGTGTATGTAGGCATAAAAAATAATTATATTGTTTAATTTAGATTTAAACTAAATAAATTTCTATTAAGCAACTTAAAATGTTTGTTGGTACAAAAACTCAAAAAAGTATTATACATGAAAAAAAAAACAACAATTTTTCACTAATTGCAAATAAACATGTACATCTCAATATGGTTAGTCTAATTAAAATGTGGATGTTTATTGGGTCTTTTTATTTCTTTGATTATACAGTAACATTTAACAATATACTATTACATGAAGGTGATCTGAATTATTACATGAAGGTGATCTGAATCTTGGAATATTGTACTTACACGAGTAAGTCTTTCACATTTTAAACTACAATTAAGTTACAGTGAATATTTTTTAAAAAGTAAAACTTTATTTTGTCCTGGTAAATATACTGTCAAATGTGAAACAAAATATATAATTGACAAATAAAAAACAACCTATAGCTTCTACCAGTGGTCTGATACTCATCAAGGTTAGAAGAAATATCTGTGTCATCAATAGAAAAATCACTTCAGACTGAAAAAGGAAAAAAAATATATTTAAATATTAAATATTTTTAATATGGTTGAAACTACAAAGATGTATTTTCTTACATCAAAATTAAAAAAAAATCATAACATAAAAATAACCTGTCATAGAATATTTAGGACTGACAAAAATACTTGTATAACACTGAGAACTGACACAAATATTTGAAATATAATTGAAAATAGTTTGCTTTATATGATTTAATGATTTGTAGAAAATAGAAATGGCATGACACAATGAAAATAGCCAAACAAAACTTTTTATTCAAGTCGCATTACTCTTTTCTCTTAAGATAAATGCAGATTTTTAAGCTTTATTCACACATTTGCCATCCCCATGAACAGGTCAAAAGTTGAGTCAGATTTAGATACGATAACGTAACCTCATTCCGCTTGTGCTCCATTTAGGGTTAAGAATCGATCCCATTCAACGTATGGGAGCAGCGCCCAGAGTGATTCACACCTGGCGGTTTTTTGTCCTCATTCCATTGTTAAGTGGTTGGAAAAATTAACGGGGGTGAAAGATAAATATATTTAGGTAAACCTTGAGGTGTTAAATAATCGCTGCAGCAATCCATGGTAAGACTTATATCCATCTGAAAATTTGAATGCATAAATTCTTCTTTCTGTCCGACATTTTGTTTACAAGTTGCTAGTTTACGCGCACTTGCCTCATTTTTGAGATATCCTTATTTGGATCAATTTTATAGTAAGACGTAGTAACAGTTTTCCATATTTGGCATATATGGATAGGCTCCGCCCATCGCGAGAGTCTACGTAAGGTGTTATGGCGGACAAGTAACAATTTTCAAATACGAAACAGGTCTTGAAGATAGAAACAGGGATTGTAACACTTATTTCGTATCACCATTACTTAAAAATTGTTGGGAATAATAAGATATGACCAGATATGCAAAAAGAAAGTTGAAATATTCACGGAACGAAAATTTTAATTTGCTCCCATACGTTGAATGAGATCGATTCGTAACCCTAAATGGAGCACAAGCGGAATGAGGGTTACGTTATTGTATCTAAGTCAGATTATACACTCAAAGTAAGTTCCCCCCTGAAATTTATGGGGCCAAATAGGGGTAAAAATAATACACATATGCGTATTATATATGGTTGTTTACGGTAGTTTCAAAGACTTAATTTGGAAGACAATTACAACCTAAATTTGATACTTACAAAAAATGTAATATGAAATATCTGATTCCTATGATGAACATGAATAATAATCTGGATAACAGTAGGAAGTAAGCAATAAATCACAGAGATTGCCGTCAAACTGGTTATCTTAAGTATATTACAACTGTCCTCGTCTGATTGAGGCTTTCTAAACGACGAGGTCGTAGGCGACATGAAAAGTTGCAGAAATACAAATCTGAAAAGAAACAAAATAATTAATGTTGGTTTCATAGATAAAAAAAAACAATTGAATAAAAACACTGCAATGATTGTTTCCAGGTTCAAATGCAGCTCGTTAATGTACCGGTATTTCCCAAAAATTATTTAAAAAAAGGTACAGCATTATTTTTTTTTAGCAAAGGTATGTAACTAGAGTAACACGATGAGGGTCATTAGTGGAGCAGGAACTGATTACCCTTCCTGAGCACCTGAGTTCACCCAGATTTTTAGTGGGGTTCGTGTTACTCGATCTTTAGTTTTATGTGTATGTTTGTCCTTTTGTTCTTTTGTCCTTTTCCTTTTGGCCATTGTGTTGTCTGTCCTTCTTGAATTTATGGATTCTGATTATCCCTTTGGTATCTTCAAACTCTTCTTGTATGACCCTTTGAGAAAATGACACGCTACTAAAAGTGAAGTTAAGGTTCATTCCAAATTTTGTAAAACGTTATATTTGCCACTCAAATGGAGTCTGGTGAGTAAAACTGCATGCCATATAAAACTACTGTGAGTAACCGTTGCATTTTGTTCCCAGTATAAGAAGGTGTTGATTGACTTACCGTCAATAATTTACTTTTTCCAAACAGGAATCAGACAATATACCAGGGGATGTCAAATGTTTTAGTGATAGGACTTAAAAAGGAAAATTAGAAATGAACTCGGTGCTAAAAAAAATAATATGGAATTAAAATACAGGGGGGAAAATGTGTTTGCAATGTTGACGACCAAGACTAAAGAATTTTAGGGGCCCATAACCCATTGGTTAGTGGGTGAATGGATATCTGCATTCCTGTTTTATAACATTATGGATTAATAAAGGATTATGTAACAGGTAAAGTTAAGTTAAAAACATCAATAAAATGAAAAACAGAAAATACAGCGCTGTCAGAACTAGAAAAATCGTAGCGGCAAAATCGATACTCTAACAACATATACATGACCGCTCACAAAGTATTTAAAATGTGAAATAATTCACACAAGTACTGTACTTACCCAATAAAAGCTAAGAGAAATGGTATATACTGTAGTGGCAGAACTGTAGCAGCAGCCCATGTTAACAAGCAGGCACACACTGCTGGGTACGCACCAAATAACATCTCTTCAAAAAACTGATGAATAAAATAAAATTACTTATTATAGATACAATAATATGATGATCTAGTCTCTCACAAAGATCATTATCTTCTTAGGATATTTATGTTCACTATGTGGATTACTAGACAAGTAAACGTTAGGGCCCACAGCCAAAGACCACTCACATTGGTGAGTGAGCAAGTGGATACATGCAACCCTGATTTAGAACAGCATTAGATAATCTAAGAGAATCATCACTTCTTATTTTTTATCCTAGAGAAAGGTCCACAACAAACAGATTCTACATCCTTATTTAGTAGTCGGTTAACTATGTGGATCCACTGAGCATGTATTTATATCGTGTATATGTCGGAGATCTAGTTGTCAAAAGAACTTGGTTAACTCCATCACATTTGTGTACATGTCCAAAACCAGGACCAAAGTTTTCATTCGTGTATGTCATTGTTTTTTGGTGTTTTGGAGATCTGCAAAAGTAGACGATCTTATTATTACGGTTCATGATACTGTTTATTTTATTCAAGCAATTACACAGTTACCGTAATTGGTAGTGCATAGTACGCACTGATGTATGTATAATACACAGACCTTCCATGGGTCATTCAATAAAACTATATTGCCACCTCATTACTTGTGCTTAATCAGACTGATATTCTGAGTAAAAACACTCATTCTGTTCTAAGGAAATAAATTAATTTCTTAATTTCTTACATAAAAAAAGAAAATTTATACATGACTAAATATTTTTTTCTTACCATACATATATCTGCTTCATTCATTCTAAACACTTTGAACTGTAATATAATCCATGCTCCCGTCATTAAGATAAACGCATTCACTAGGACTAACAACAGGAGATTCAAAACTGATACCCTGCAGAGAATAGAAATGGCATGTAATACATGCTCCAATTACGAAAATAAAAGTAAACGTTTTATCACAGTTTACATTCAGAATGTGCATCAAATGAAAAAGGGGTGTTTTTCAAATCACTAATTTTTCCATTTCAATCATGATCATTGTTGATTGGAATGAAATATAAATGCATAATGGTATGAAGATGCTTACATAAGATATCCTTTTCCTTTTTAGCGATTCCATGAGGTATATTTTGAGAACAAAATATTTGCTTAAAAGATATCGATGAATGAAAACAGCAAATACTATAATGAAAGAGAATCACTGAAGGAATTTTCAGGGGAAGAAAATAGTTGTAATACATTTTATGAGTTTACAACAGATCTTAAACGTACTTTCCAGAATCTATTATACTTTTGGCATTAAAAGCTGTATTTCTCCTCTACATACCCCAAAAATTTAGAATTTTTTTTTCAAAAGCAATATGATTTAACAAAACTTCAGATAATTAATCAAATATTCAAGCCTTGAAATGCACCTCTCAATAGCCTCATTTTTTTGGGGCTAAAAAAGTAAGATTTTCCATCAAAAGATAAAACATTATAACAAAGTGAATGACTCAAAATATTTTGCTTCATCATGTTTTTCTTTTTATATACAAATTAAAAGTGTAACAGACAGAAAGAAGGAGAGATGGAAGAAGGTACAAAATATTTCAGATACATCAAGTATTAGGAGTTACTGAAATGTTGCTAACAATGAAAAATAGTTTAAATATTTAATTTCTGTGTTGGTTGATAAGGAAATAGTTTATGATTCCAATGCTATTTAACTGCCTGAGTGTAATAGTGTGCTAGTCTTGAGTGAGGGAAATATGAGTTTGATCCCCAGTCGGCTAAGACCAAAGACTATAACATTGTTTTTTGCAGTTCCTTCATGAAAATCATATTTCTTTGAGACTCCCTGTATCCTCCACCAATATATCTGAAACATTGTTGAAAAAGGTATTAAACACCAATAATCCACAAATAGCATTGATGGTGTAATGGTTAGCATGCTCGTCTTGAGTGTGGAAGATCACGAGTGTGAGCTCCGGTCGTGTTAAACCAAAGACTATAAAATAAGTATTTGCTACTTCTTTGTTAACCACAGGGGGCCCAGGTGGCTCAATGAGTTAGGTCGCTGGATCTAACAACTCATACAAGCCTATCACCAATATGGTGTGGGTTCGCGCCCGGCTTTGCAAATTACAAAAAGGGTGCACTCGACTCGCAACCGCAAGTGATAAAGTTTACCAGTTGCTTGCCCATGGTCGGTGGTTCTCTCTGGGTACTCCGGCTTCCTCCATCACTAAAACTGGTCGCCATGATATAGCTGAAATATTGTTGAAAGTGGCGTTAAACACCAAAAAAACAACAACAAACATGAAGCAATCAGCATTGATGAGTAAGATGAAAGACGATGTTGATGATGAATTATGTAACATTGTTCAATTGAATTACACATTCTTAAAAAAGGTTCTATTACCACAAATTGGCAATTGATTTACTGTCTGTATATTAGTGCTGTAAATATTGGTTGATATCACAAGTTTGTGAAACAGTGTATTACAACTTACTTACCATATTAATGGAAAAAATGAGTAGATGACGAGGACATGACATGGAATAAATATAGACAAGAATACAACCATACTTCTGAAAAATAACAACAATATATATATATATATATAATTGTTTATACTTAATGTAACAAATCAAAAACCATAAAATATATTACAGTATATAAAAGCTAGTACATGATGTCAAAATCAGTCAAAAAGTAGTTTCTTACATTTCAGTACAAACAGTTCTTTAAATTTTAAAATTATTTTTTTTTACCACCGATTCAGATAGATTTTTGTCATGTTAATTCACATCCATAGGATTTCTAGATAAAATGAATGAATGTTAGTCTAACGAAGAACTTGAAAAAAAAAAAAACTTCATATTTTAGTATCTTGAAATAATTAAAAATTTCACTTTACCTCTGGTGCTGGGCTTGCCTGTCTATACATAGTAGCAATGCTAATCCAAAACATATCATTAACACCAGTCTGTAAATAAAATAAATAATATTCAGATTTCCATAATAAATCAAAAATGCAAGTCTATAAAGAAAACAGAATACAAAATAATAACTGTGTCTATGTCGACTTGCTTAGCTATGTCTAAAAAGTCATATCATGAACATTAAAACAATTATGACATCACAGTAACTGTAAACATGACTGACCTTTAATTATTAAAACTTTGACCCAAACATCACTTCTGATTTATCAGTAGTTATCAGGTTCCTATTTGACAAATCAGAATTAAGTTCAGGTATACATATTAATAATCTTTTCAACAGCTTTGGAAATTTTACTTACTAAACTATCACAATCCTGCATCCTGCTTGACAACATACTGACATATGTTCCTTTTCAAGACAATATAAATTAGGTCATAATCTAGAAATGATAACCTATTTCCTCGCAACTGCCGTCGTGGCCGTGATCATATGGTAGTCGGATTTACAACTACCTATGCAATCAGTGCTTATCACCACTGATGTTGTGAGTTCGAATCTCGATCAGGGCGAGGTGTACAACATTATGTGATAAAGTTTGTAAGTGACTTGCGACCGGTCGGTGGTTTTCTCTGAGTCTTCAAGTTTCCTCCACCAATAAAACTGACTGCCACGATATAACTGAAATATTGTTGTAAGTGGCATTAAACACCATAAACCAAACTAAAACCAACAAGGAAACTACTGAACCAAGGGCTACTAGTGGTCAATTTGAAATCATCACTTTGAAAAATTTTGTGATCGCCACCATGACCTGGTTAACTGTAACAGAATAAACGTGTCACAAATGACAACAGATATGTTGTATTTGTTGTAATAATAATTCGGTCCTTTTCTCATTCATGATTTATCATCAGTTTTGTAACAAGAGCAACAAGACAAGTGGCACATGTGGAGCACAAATAACTTGCCCTTCCGGAGCACCTGAGTTCATACCCGGTTTATAGTGGAGTTCGTGTTGCTAGATCTTTAGTTTTCTGTGTAATGTTTTGTAGATCATTGTTTGTCCTTTTGTCATTTTTCTTTTGGTGACTGCTTTGTCTGTCCTTCGAGTTACGGTTTTTGATAACTCCTTTGGTATCTTCAATCATTACTTAAAGAAGTGTCAATATTATTACACGTCATTGCTGTTATACAATATAAACATTATATCCTGTCAAGTAAAACTTGGTTTACTAAGACCCATAAGCCATATTCAAGCTTAAAGTTTAGCTACGATTTTGACCAAAAAAATTATATGCTTTGGAAATTGGTAAATAGCTTTAAAATGATGAAATAAAGGTAAATATTTCACATTAAACAGCTTATCGAACCACTTTCCGCCTTATGAGAACGAAAATTAACATCGATTACTTAATTGCTTGCAAGCAAATAATTTGACCTCGCTTTTTCCGTATGCAATTGACCTTATCAGTGACAGGTAAAAACAAATAATTTGTATTTTGTCGCTTATTAACTGCCAACTTGCATGGTTCTTTGTCCGTAATTAAAACCGACTAAAAGCAGATTCACAAAAAATAAGAAATAAGTGCATTGTTGTACTGATTTAATGACGATTCGACAAACTCCGTAAACAATGTCGATAATTAATAAGATGACGTCCATTTCTTGATCGATTTCAAAACACGAGCAGTTGCACATATTTTCCCCGATGTGCGTACATTTCATAACATTTATAAGTTACAGAAACATGTTTTATTAAGGCATCAATCATATCTGATAGTTTTTATGGGTAACAAAAATTTACGATTTGGCAGATAATGCCCCTTTAAGCCATTTCGTTTTTAAATTTTAGAATTCATGAAAAGGTTCCATATTCCAGATCTTAACATTTTTTCTTAAGTTGAGTGGAATAATCTTTAACACGTATAGACAGAAATTTTACTTTTAAATGACCGATAGATGCAGTGCTTAACCACCATTGTTGTTAACATCTGGGTTTGGTGACAACGTTATTTTTGTTATTTAAACATTTGAAATCGAAAAGGTATAACCAAATACCAGAACTCAGATAGGGTCTATTTAATTTTAACTGTGAACAATACATACGTTTCTCCAACCATTGAAAGCATAAGCAAAAACACAGGCAGGGCAACCACACTGATTCTTCTATTATAACGGAATTGACCAGGGTCCATCAAAATCTTTGGAGGTCGTAATGGTACACCATTGTCTTCAGTCTCAACTCCATAGTTGTCATCCAGCGATATATCTGATTCTGGTTCTACTGATAAAGTTGTAGCTGGTCGCTGGTGTAAGTCTGCATCCATTTTGGAAAACCACAGCAAGATTCTCTACTCACGTCGAATAATCAGTATATTCATGCTGAAAATAAAGGACAAACTGTTACAGTCTATCAGTCAATCTCGACTACAAAAACAACTAATCCCTCAAGATTAGCTTTGCCCGCCAATCAGTGGTAAAGTCTGATCTTATCATCTATACAAATAAGTGGCCATTAACAATTACCGGTAGTGCATTTTCTGTACATAACTCATCATAAGATCTTGAAATAATGTTAAATCATGAGAGAGTGAAGTATTTTAGATATATCATAGTAAGAACAAATTACCTAAATTCGATGAGATTATGACAATGTTCACTTTGTACTAGACCAACACGCTTATAGTTGGATTTTTATAGTGCTTGCTCACTGTTAAAACATTTTGTGGGTAGACATTCCACTCCACTTGAAAACATTATTCTGAATCCGAGCCAACCAGTCTTTGCTCTTATTCGTCAATGCTGTATACTTGTACAGTTTTCTGGGTATACTGTAATTGAATAGGCTTTGGTTGAAACATACAAAGATGCCTCACTAATGAAACTGACATATTGATGTCAGGTGTTGATGTAACATCCATATTTGCTGCACCAATGTAAATTAAGATGTTGAACAATTGATCTTAAGGATCTGGACATAGGCTAAAGTCATCTGTGTTTATAACACCACCTTCAACAATATTTCAGCTATATTGTGGCGATTAATTTTATTGGTGGAAGAAACGAGAGTACTCGCAGAAAACCACCGACCTGCCGCAGGGTCACTGACAAACCATCAATCAAATTAACTACACAACGGGTATATAGTATAGTAATAACATTGTCACTGGACAGTAAAATATCAGTAAATGGTATGACATATTAATGCAAGATGAAGAGGGGGTTTAATAACAAGTAACCATTGGTCTCTCAATATTTACAAAGTCAGTGTCCAGAGCATGAAATAATGGCCATGCTATATGTAAAATAGCTCTAGGTTAAAACTATGAGCATTGTTGAATATAACCCACCATTAAGATGGGTCTAGAAGGGATCTAAGCATGATCCATGAATGGACATTTTTTGGAAATGTGATACTTGAAAATCAGAAAATTAGGATGTGAAAAGAGTGATATTTAGTGCTACATGATCCCTGAAAGAACCTTTTTTGTAAACGAGAGCGTGAAAACCATACATTTATAAGCGTGAAGACAATCTCCTGTATGTTTTGCATATGTAATCTCGGTAGTATATGTTTCTCGTACTTATTTTTTTACTGGATCGGATCCTATATTATTAGTAAACCTTGCATGATAATGAAATAAATACCAGCTGTATAACAGAAGGCAAGTCCTGATGACCTCATTAATCAGACAACTGATGACAATTTAAACTAATGTTTAGATATAATAAGCGTGAAACTTGGAAGACCAAAAGATTTAAGCGTGATTGCAGTGATTTTTAAGAGTGATTTCGTGAAAGGTGTCCCTGAGGAGGATAGGAATTCCCTTTATCGGCAAAGGCCCTTCTTACACAATCATTAGTGTCATGTGGACTTGAATTTAGCATCGTGATTCGTAAAACACACTTTTTTATATCGAATACGACAGAAAAGTTTACAGTTTTCACTATTGAGTGCAAATTTTACAGTGAATCGTTTTACAAGATACCACATTCCCTTCCTCATTGTTCGGGAAATAATTGTTGCTTTTCTCACGTTACAAGTAATTCTAATGCAATACAGGCATTAACACAATATCAATATTAATTCAATGGTCGATGATCATATATTGATCCCATTTGGTTGACACCAATTTCTTCCCATTGAAACCCTGTTGATGGCCTATGATACCGTGCCCCACTATTTCACAAGATCCAACATTATGGAGTAAAAGGCCTGACAAATAAATGGATTGGTTCATGGTTATGCCAGCGAAAACAGAAAGTCATACTAGACGGCTATTCATCTGAAGAATCCTCAGTCATATCAGGCTTCCCCCAGGGTACGGTACTGGGCCCTTTGATGTTTCTGCTCTACGTAAATGATATAGCAGATAAAATATCTCCACATACCAGAATCAAGCTTTTTGCAGATGATTGTCTACTATATAGGACCATTGACACTAAGCAAGACCATAAACAACTACAACAAGATCTCAACACACTGGTAGATTGGTCACATACTTGGCTGATGAGATTTAATGCCAACAAATGCCACCTCCTTAAGATTACACAGAAGACCAAGTTTTTAGACACAGAGTATAAAATTGACAATCATACCCTCCTACGTGTACAACACCATCTGTACCTAGGAGTAGAATTGACATCAGACTTAACATGGAATCACCACATTGGACTTATAACTGGGAAAGCTCAGAAGATCCTCAACCTGCTTCAAAGACACCTTTATGGTTGTAACCCAGATGTTAAGAAGAGAGCATTTACTTCGTTAGTACTATCACACCTCGAGTACATTTCAACAGTATGAGACCCATACCATAAACAAGACATTCAAGCTCTTGAAAAAGTCCAGCGAAAAGGGGCACGTTTTGTAACAGGAAAATATTCATATCAAGACAGCGTAACATCTAGGCTCAACGACTTGAACTGGCAGCCCCTTCAGATTAGAAGAAAGAACAAGAGACTCATCGCCTTCCATAAGGCAGTAAACCAAAATTCGCCAGTTGAAATCCCGGACTATGTCACCCATTCAACATACAGTGGTACAAGATCACACTCCAAAGCTTTCATTGAAATCAGAGCCAACTACGAACAGTACAAAAACAGCTTCCTGCCTAGGACTATCAAAGACTGGAATGCTCTGCCAACTCACATAGTGCATGTCACCTCTGTAGACGAATTTGGTTCTCGTCTACAGAGTTTGACAACCTAGAAACACACAGTGATTCCTGTTTTTATTGTTTTAATTGTATATACGCACTTTGGTGCTTTAATCCATGTTGTTGATGTCACTATCCTGTGATGTGATAGCCCTAGGCAGTAATCAAGTAGAAGTAGAAGTGTACTCCATTATAACATTATGTGATAAAGTTTGTCATTGAATTGCGACAGGTCGTTTGTTTTCTCCGGGTGCTCCAGTTTCCTCCACCAATAAAACTGACACGTCACGATATAATTGAATTATTATTGAAAGTGGCGTTAAACACCATAAACCTTAACCATCTTCCCTTTGACCTTTAAAAATGAAATTATTATCTACATCTTTTGTATACATATCTAGTAGCCACAGGACTGTAACATCAACATCTGTGTTCAAACAATTACATTGAAGTAACTGTACTATGACTGTTGAAATCTTCTGCATGTACTCGTTTATAAAAATAAACTTGATAATATGGTTTTCAATCCCAAACATCATTTCAAATAGCAATTTTTTATTGTTTTTTTTTTGGTTCCATTTTTTCAAAATGATGGCTTGATTCTCCCATTTTAAGGAATGCCATAGTGTGTTAACACATTTGATACATGTACCCTTTGTATCGTTACCATAATTGGATGGAAATTAGTTGTTTTGATCACGTAACTTTCAAATGTGACTGTACAAGCACCTGCCATATTGGGAATACCCCCTTGCAAAAGGGAATTCCTCACGAAAATAAATGACGTCACGGCGAGAGTTCAAAGATGGCGGCGGTCGGGTGCATGGAAAGTTGTGGGCAAGATAGTGAAGAATGCCAGACAGAAATTGACTCTAAACTGGATCGATTTAGTAGAAAAAATGGATTAAGTCATCATTGTTACTGTAACCCAAATTCCGTTGATTGCAATATAAATAAAAGTGTTTTTTACGAAAAAAATCACCGACTAAATGGCTCATTGAAACAAAACTCATTCACAAAACCGTCTACCCCGGCACTTCGATCTCGTAGTGAAAGGAATTCCGTGGGAAATGAGCCGCCAAAAAGAAAGAGAAGATTGTCAAGACACGATAAGACCGAAGTAAACAATGCGTAAGTCAACTTTTATTGAGATATTCCACAAAAAACTCTCATGTAATAATACAATTTTTGGACAAAGACATCTGGATTGGGGCCTCGACAGGGGTAATTTTTTAATGTTAAAAACAGTTTCATTAATTGAATGCTCATTTATTTTGAATTTTAGTGTTTATCATCTTGAGTAATAACTTCCTTTATTGATTAAGAGAATGTCATATGTTTTAATTGAATTACCAAAATAAACGACACAATAATCTCCTTTCTGGCCCAGCTCAATGATTCTTTTTTTTTAAGTATTGAGCTTAATACCCATGTTCCAGAAGAATTTTCTCAATGTTGTATTTACATGAAGTTTTCTGTAGCATTAAAATGATTTATTTCAATTTTTTTTAGATTTTTATCTTCCATTTTCAAATGCATTTTTTAAGGAAAAAATGTGTGTGTTGTATATTCACTGGCACTACCACATTTGAACCCCTGATTAACTTACTTTTTTTTTTAACTTTTGATATATATATATCAGGGTCCTATGGTACTAAGGTAATTATATTGAAATAGGTTGGTGAAAACTGATTGAAATACAAATAGGCTAGAATGTGAATACACGAAACCATAGAACCCTCATTACAGAAGGGCGAACTTATACTGGTCGAGGACCAATTATCACCATATTTTCCTTGTTTTTTTCTGATTATTTCTATTTAGTCCAATACACCCCTTCAACAGCCTCATAATGTTGAATGTTAGTGTTACCAATCGACTTACCTTGGACGAAAATATAAATAATTTTTATGTGCATGGTCGTATCTGGGAGCCTTTGTAAAGTTGTTGATTTTTGTCACTGAATCGAGAGGGAAGAGTACCAATTATCGTGACGCCATCTTGTTAGAAGTGGGAAAATATACATAAATCAGCGGTGAAGTTATAAGAAATGGCCTTACCACAAAAAGACAAAGGTGTCACCAGTATTTTGCGATCATTAGAACACCAATGACCCAATCTGCTATATTTTTCTATTAATAATAGCGACTGGCATCTCTGCTCCATTTACATGAACCCCCGCGAGGTTTATATAAAGAGGTATGATTTCTAATGGAGGGGCCTGATTTCTTTTGAATTAGCTAAGGTACAAATGTAGGATTTTGCTGTGTGCTTTGTCACCATTTATTATTGTCGTCTGCAAAAAATTGCTAGAAAATTTGTGTGCACTCGCAAGTAACGTGCAACTTGGCGATAATTGGTCCTCGACCAGTACATGTAATTGACTAAATTAATGCCTATAATAATTAATCATACCAGAGTAAGTTCAAACCTGAACCCAGTTACAGTACATTTACTGTAACAATTTTCAAATTTTCATACAAGGATACCTATAGAAATTTATGTTGATGAGTCCAGAAGACATTTCTGAAAATTTTTGGTGAGTCCCATTATTGTAAAAATCTTAAATTTGAAAGCTTTGGCGAGTTTTGACTGAAAATGGTGAGTCCAGGACTAATCTAGGTGAGTTTTAAGGATCTCTACTTTATATGTGATGTCAAGCAAGGCTCATTTGATGTTGGATGTTCACTCCATGTGTTATTTTTATTCTGTAATGGGTACACTCCACTGCCTTCAGTGCTTGGTTAATGTTGTATGGTTCTTTTCAAGTTATGGTTTCTTTGATAGATAATATAACTATCCTTTACTAAGTAACTGTATACAATTTTTGTGGATATTTTATATCCATTAAAAGATAATAACAGGTTAGCGATACAGGCTCTTAGGAGCCTCTGGTTTTTGAAATATAGCTCAGAAATTGTTCATACAATGTACAGTTGTACAGTGTACCTGTACAACTGTTCATTTAAGTCACTCCTTATTGTGTTGTCAGTATACATGTACATGTAGCAGAGCGGATATTATAATGATTCTCTGTTGTCATCATTACCTTTATAGCTACCTCATTGTCACAGTAGTTGTATCTATAACTCTTCTTAATTTAACCATCCTTAATCACATCCTTTATAACCATACCTTGCATATTGACTTTTAGTTTCTTTGAAATTGATTATTTTTTAGGTGTAAACTTGAATGAAAGGCATATTTTTTTTAATTAAGATTAAGACATGATTAAGGTTTTTTTTTAGGTGAAATAAGTTTTATTTCAACATTTATAGACTGAAAAACTATTGATACATGTATGTTTGAAAGGGTGTCTTAATTTAATGCTAGTTTTTATTTGAATACATGTTCATCCAATTAAACCAATCCTTTTTTTATTTGACATTTTATTATATTTTTTGCCAACCTTTTTTGACCAAGATATTCACCTGTGCAAATTGTAAAGATTCACCTTTATTTGTAAGTTGATCAAGTGTCACCTTAATTTGTCACTCAATGCCAGTTTTTATATATTTTGGGTGGTTACAGACAAATAGTCACCTTTTTGGGCTTTTAAAATGATAAAGTGAATATAAACTCTCTGTAGTTATAATCTAATAACCAACAAAATACATTGTCATTTCCTGATTAATACATACTTACATATTCAGCTATTGAAATCATAATCAGGAAATAAAGATTATTATAAAATCGTACATTTCTATAACAAATAGAATGAATTAATACAATCTGTCAATGGTGGACTCAAGATTCAAGATTTCAAGATTCTTTATTTCTCATAAAACTGTAGTTGGTCTACAAAATTGAATAATAATAACAGAAATGAAATAACATATATTTTTGGATGACAGAGATATGTGGTTCACATAGAATGAAATGTGTATGGAATCACAATGCAATTCGAATTCAGTGATTAATCAAATTACCAAATCTTGAAATAATTTGAATTATTTAGAATATTTCATCTTTGGGGGATGTCTATTTCCTATTCTTTTGACAATGTGTTATTTTCTTGTATTTCTGTTAATTTTTGTTTTTCACTTGTTCATTATACTGCTAAATTTGGCATTAAGCTAAATACCAATCAATCAACCAATCAATCACATGTTCACAGGGGCGAATCCAGGATTTCAAGTTAGAAGGGGAGGGGGCGCACTTAAAACTTTTTTTTGTGGTATTTCGTGTGAAAAATCACGATTTTACGCAAAAAAAAAATCATATTTTTTCCAAGTATAGGGGGGGTCCGTGCCAGGTGTGCCCCCCCTCTGGTTCATAAAACATTGTTGAATAAACTTACATAACTACAGCATGATTTTCATTGGTCACCTTATAATCAATGATGGAATAAAGGAAAATTAGAAGGATTTTATTGGCTAAATATATATAGACATAAAACAAAGACATACAGATACATGTAATATTACCTGTTTATTCAATTGACTCTTGGTAATTGTGATTAAAAAATCTTGTTTAAAGTAGTGAATTTTCAAATTTTGGAAACTCACCAAGACTCGTATTTAATTTTAATATCTGCCATAATATAACTGAAATATTGTTGAAAATAGTGTTAAACACCATAACCCTTACAATAATGTCCTTAATATTAAAGTATTAACTGACCAACTCAATTTGATGAAAAACATGGTATGATAATATAAACCATTCTGATCACCATGAAAACTATACCTTAAAATATTAACTAACTACTGGGTAACTCATGATCAATTTGATGTAAAACATGGTATGATAATATACATGTAGACTCTTCTGATCATGTTGAAATCTATATACCTTTGTACTAGAGCAATAAGGTGGAAATACAGTAGGTCATTGACACAACTTGGCAGAAATAGACAGTGACCAAGGGATCAATATTTCAGTAGCTCACCAGGGTTATTTGTAATGAGAGTAATTACATTCAAGATAAAGAAAGACAATATCACAAAGAGATACAAGAAAATGTATATGAAATTAATGTATTACAAAATGTAAGTTTATATACTATATATAAATGATTTATCTTGTCATTCTGTAGTTTAATAACTTTGTTCACAGGTTGAGATAAATCATATAAAATAAATTTATCTAATGTCATACATGCTTTGTCAAAAACTAGTTTAACATTAAACAATATTTAAAAAAAAAAAAATATTAAAGTGTTTAATATTGCATTAGTGTCCAAACAAATGAAATGGTATTTTCATGTTGTCAAGGTTTATTATTTTTAAATGTAAACTTTAAACAGTTTAATCCTGTTACATTTCTGTGCCTGTCCCAAGCCAAGACCTGGACTCCAATGCCATACATGTATATATACAATTAAAATGAATTTGGTGCGAGTCATTGTGTTGGGAATAGGCAGGTGTTCAGTTTATACAGGTGAAATTAACAAAAATTCCCTACATTGGGACTTTAGTTAAAGTTCGATTTAATATACACGATTCTGTTTATTCTGGGTTCGGTTTAGACAGGTTTCTATGTACAGTTATATATACAATATACATGTAGGTCTGAAAATTAAACCAAACCCTGTTAGAATATATATACAGTCAAACCTGCCCATGCAGTCACCTCTATTAAGCAGTCACCTGTATTAAATAGTCACTTTTGATCCCCCCGCGATGAGGGGATATAGTAATAGCGGCCGTCTGTCTGTCTGTCCATCCGTCACACTTTCTTGTTTACGCGATAACTTGAGTAAACATGGATAGATTTGAATATTTTTTTGCATGTGGCTTGTAATTATCATTATCTTGGATGGGTTCTTACATGGAAATGTTTGAAGCAAGGGTTTTGGGGGAAAATCTTGGTTTTTGGTTGAAAAATCACCAATTTTGAGAATTGTGTCTTGTTTACGCAATAACTTTAGTAAACATGAATAAATTTGAATAATGTTTTGCATGGGGCTTGTAAATATCATTATCTTGGATGGGTTCTTACATGGAAATATTTAAAGCAAGGGTTTTGGGGGAAAATCTTAATTTTTGGTTGAAAAATCAACAAGTTTGAGAATTGAGTCTTGTTTATGTGATAACTTGAGTAAACATGGATAGATTTGAATAATTTTTTGCATGTGGCTTGTAATTATCATTATCTTGGATGGGTTCTAACATGGAAATATTTGAAGCAAGTGTTTTTGGGGAAAATGTTAGTTTTTGGTTGAAAAATCACAAATTTTGAGAATTGTGTCTTGTTTATGTGATAATTTTAGTAAACATGGATAGATTTGAATAATCTTTGCATGTGGCTTGTAAGTACATTTGTATGTTATGCATTATGACTGCAAGGCTGCTTTCTATAAATATATAATACTAAATATTATGCAAGTGCGGGGGGATACGTCGCGCATTCATGCGCTAGGCGGTTCTTTTATTCTTGTCCTGTCATAGAAAGTTTTATATGAATTGAACCTCTTTTAAGAGGTCACCTGTCATATAAGACCACTTTTTCTTTGTCCGAAAGGTGACCTCTTAATACAGGTTTGACTGTATTTGTTTGATCCTTTTTGTTTTTGTTTAATGGTTAAAGGTGAAAGGTGATTGTTCATTTTATTGAAATTGATGTAATTGATGACCATCACTGTTCACTGGGGTAAAGCTGATGACCGTAACTGCAGTTACGGTCATCCCAAGATGGCGGACGTGGAATCGGGTAAAAATCTTTTTTGTCGATTAAATTGTTTCTGTTAGGTATTTAAAATGGCACATGCATTGGTACGATAGTAATCTATGAACTTATCACAAGGAAATCACAAATTACGACTGAAAAATGTATATGAAAGAGAAAATCCGATTTTAAAAAATCGCTAAGATGACCGTAACTGAAAACTGAGATAACCGTAATTGCAGTTTCCATTTACGGTCATCTTAGCGATTTTTTTAAATCGGATTTTCTCTTTCATATACATCTTTCAGTCATAATTTGTGATTTCCTTGTGAAAAGTTCATAGATTACTATCGTACTAATGCATGTGTCATTTAAAATACATTATAGAAACAATTTAATCGACAAAAAAGATTCTTACCTAATTTCATGTCCGCCATCTTGGGATGACCGTAATTTACAGTTACGGTCATCAGCTTTACCCCAGTGACTGTTTAAACTTTCTTTGTAATTGTTCTTGATAAAATTGAATGCTTGCCTTTCCTGAGTGTTAATTGTGCCAGACCAAACGATGAATTGACATTGATTGAGGTGGGCCAATTAACAGATTGAGATTGTGCATTTGATATGCCAACTTTAAGGTTAGAGGATCAAAATAAATAATAAGATGTGAGTATGTAAGTTGTTTTTGTTTGTTTTAATTTATGGTGCATAATGCCACTTTCAACAATATTTCAGTTATATCGTGGCGGTCACTTTTATTGGTGGAGGAAACCGGAGTACCAGGAGAAAACAACGATCTGCTGCAAGTCACTGACAATTTTTATCACATAATCATGTTGTACACCTCGCCCTGAGCGGGAGTCGAACCCACAACATCAATGGTGATAGGCACCGATTGCGATTGCATTGGTAGTTGTAAATCCAACTACAATACGATCACGGCCACGACAGCACCTGTGAGTATGTAAGATTAATATATAGGTGTGAATATTGTATTAAACAAGTGTCTTTTGTCTTCTTGCAAGTTCTTAAATGGTCTTTTGTTGAGCCCAACTGACAGTCAAATTTATCTCATGACAGGCCTAGGGGTTGTCAGATTTTGTGAAGTTCAGTTTAGCAACTCTTCTCTGTTACAGTTACCATGGTTACTAAGATTTCTTTGTTGAGCCTACTCATATTAAATGCCAGGATTTATTTCTACATTCATATATTGTTAGACCCCCATAGTTTTAAGAGCTGAGACAAAAGAACTTTAATTGTTTTATTTTTGTAACTCCAGGCCAATGTTTTGAAATTGTAGCTTAAAGGGAAGCATCTAACTACAAAAACATGGAAAAAGTGTATAATTTTAGAATAAATATGGGAACTGGGCACTGGCAAATCATCTATTGGAACAAAAATCATTCCTTTGACATCAATATAACAATTGTAATTCAAGCTAGAATGTTTAGGGGTTATAGTTATGGTGTTTAACACCACTTTCAACAATATTTCAGTTCTATTGTAGCAGTCAGTTTTATTGATGGAGGAAACCGGAGAAAACCACAGATTCGAGCTCCCAACATTAGTGGTGATAGGTGCTGATTGCATAGGTAGTTGTATATCCAACTATCATACGATCATGACCATGATGGCCCCATGGTCGGATCATAACCCTGGGCTAGTGAAGATGATTGTATGCTGATATTGATTGATTAAAGGCAGATTTCACCCCTTTATCACGTACATGTTACAGGTCACGTCCTATTGCCTTTCAGGTCACGTCCTATCACTTCTCGTTGTCTTTTTTCAGTACCTCTACCTACTTATACAAAATTAATTTCAATAAAAAAAAAATGTCTTGCTATTTTTGTACATGCATTGTATAATAGGATAAAGACATTCATTTAAAGGAGCACAAGTCACATTGTAACAACATCAACTGTTTAATCAGGCATAAACTCCTGACAGGAAACCAGTTGTATCGATTATTGTACTCTCTGACCTAGTAAACTGTCAATGTCTACTACAAGTCTGTTGTGGTAAAAGTAGAGCATCTTATCCTTCCATTGTTCACTGTTCAGCAGCCATATAGGTGAAGAAAAGAAGTATACCAAGGTTCTAAATATTCTATAGTTAGGGTTATGGTCGTGTTTAAAGTCACTTTCAACAGTATTTCAGATATATCGTCCAATTAATCTAAAAATATAGGTTAATAATCTAAAATATAGGTCAATTAATTGATTTTGAAGAAATATAGTAAGACAATCAGATATTGTGTTGATCAATGTTTATCAAAGATAGTGCAATTGACAAAGTTAAAGATTTTGAAGATAGTGTAATTGATAATGTTAAAGAGTAATTGATTACACAAAAAAGTCATGACAAAGATTTACTTCTCTAATATCATAAGAACACGATTTTTTTTATCTTGCCATGTTATCTTCTGTTGACAAGAACACTTTGTATTTTAATTTTAACTCAGTCTGGAAAATCCCATATTGTATATGAACTCCCTTTGTGTTGAGTTTCCTTCAAAAATCTTGAACACTAATGTATTTTTAAGTCAGTCTGGAAAATCATATATCTATATGAACTCCCTTTGTGTTGAGCTTCCTTCATCAACATTATATTATACATATTGCATGTGATTGTATTATTATTATATACATGTTATACATTTCATCAAGAAATCTACTTTCATGTGGGTTTTAAATGTTTCCAATAGGTTGATTGGTTCTCTCTAGATAAATAGACAATTTTTACAAGTAATGAAGTATTTCTCCTTTCAAATGATATGGTTTCTCAGTTATTTCTAATGATGAAACATCTGCTCATGATCAGGGTTTTAAGTCAAAATCTGGTTTTGAGGTTGGAATGAAAAAAAAGATATTTGAATATTTTATTCAGTATTCTGAGTCATGAAATTAACAGATTTATCCCTAGAGCTGAATTATTTATGCAAGTATTTATCCTTTTGAGAATTGTGAATGTTTATTTTTTTTTTACTGGTATGTGATTAGAAAATATTTAAACCACACCAAACCATAAAATTTAACACTCGGTAAATCTTTGAAAAAAAAAAGAAAAAAAAGACATAACCAATAAAAGTACAGATACTCAGGGAGAGAGAGAAGAAAAAAAATGATTTTGTGGTGATGCAGTGTTTGGTTGTATGAATATAATATACTGGTAATATAAATGTGCTAGACTCATCAATGAAGTACTATGTACAGAATCACTAAACAAGGATCTTATTTTTACTCTAGGTATAACAGGGTTTATTGTGGTAGAATCAAACTGATCATATGCATGACAATTAGGCCCATAGCCAGGATTTTAAAGCGGAGTTGCGATAAAATCATGATGCAACATGGTCTTGCAGCCGGTTGTCAAAATCTAGACTTTTAATAGTCATAATTCAACCACAATCTTGACTTCAATAGTCACAATTCAACCAACATCTTGACTTTAATTGTCCTTGGTTTTCAATGGGGATTTGTACGACCCCCACCCCTTTGTGCCTGTGGCTCAGTGAGTGTGCATATAGTCATTAATCTATTTACCAATGAGGAATATTTTTTGTTCTCTGCTGGAGTGGGTTGTGCTTGATGTACAGTCAGTAATTTCCCTGGCACATTAACAATGTACAATTTAAATGAGAAAGTTATTCTGGTGCATTTAATATGTATCACAGCTTCCAATATAGTATAAGTATAACTAAGGCTTTGAACAAATTGATCAGAGAAAATATACTAGAAGTGTATATTCCTATGCATTGTTGGAATGTTTACCAAAACCATGTACAATCCAAATATTTTTTTCTAATCAATGGGTTTTATCCAGGCCATGTAATAACTGAAATTTACATATGATTCTCCTTCAATAAATCAAAACAATTTATCAAGCATATGAAATTGACAATGATCTCTTTCATTTCATTCCTTCACCTGTCCTTTTTCTGTTCAACACCCCTTTCTCTACCTGTCTACCTTGTATTTTACTTATATACACCTCAATATATATAAACAACATAACATCACCTACATTTTCTATCAACAGAAACCTTGTACAAAGAAATATTTGTTGTTGACTGGGTTAGTAGGTAATCAGTCTTTATTTATATCTCAGTCAATTAAAGGGGTTGTCATGCTATAACAGGCAACTTTATGTATCATATTATATTTGTAGTTGAAAAAGTCTTTAAACATGTTTTAGAAAATAATCTTAAATTTAGGAAATAAACATCGTATATATACTGATGGACAAAAGAAAGGATACAATATATTCAATTGATGAATTTAATGATAAAAATATCTATCAAAAATGTTATTTAATTGCAGTAATAATGAAAGTGTAAATACATTGTATATTGTTCCAAAAATATTGAAGCTTTTTAAAGTAAAGTCAACAGTGTCTCAATTTTTTTTCTTCATCATTTTATTAAGGCCTATCACAGAACAAAGAAAGACTAGCATAGGTGTTGAAAAATAAGAATGAAAAAACCCAGACATCTGATGTCAATCTCCAGGTTTTTAGCAAAATCAATAACTAAAAGTTCAGTACCTTGTGTGTCTGGTCTATAATTAGCATTGATCACTGCATGTGAATATTGTCTCATTAGCAGGATATCAGACTTGTGAAATACCAGTCCCCACATTTTTTGCAAAGCCATGGTCTCTCAACTTGTCAGAAAGTTAGAACATTCTTTTAATTTTACATAGGATTGGTTGTTGAAAGTTGTGTTCTCAAAAAATTTAATGTTTAAATGATATTTAGAGTAATAATTATGTTTCATGGAAAAAAAATGCACATTTATAATTTGTTTGATGTTACAGTAAGTTAGTTGAAAAGTCAATAATCAATGGGTCGTTATCGTATGGTAGTTGAATTTACAACTAACTATGCAATCAGTGGCTATCACTAAGTACTAACCTTGCAAGTTAGAATCCTGCTCAGGCGAGGTGTACTTGATACAACATTATGTGATGTAATTTGCCAGTGACTTACGACAGGTTGATGGTTTCTTCGAGTACTCCAGTTTCCTCCACCAATAAAACTGACTGGCACATATAACTGAAATATTGTTGAAAGTGGCTTTAAACACTATAACCTAACCCTCTAAAAGGATACAAATGCTATTGAAATTGAGAGTGTCGTTTCTTTTGTCTGCCAGTATATTTGTATAATGTTAAGATCAATAACAGCTATTTGTTTGTTTCTGTCTGAGTGAATACTTATATATTAATTAAATGTGGCATTAAATACAGTATGCATGTAAACATTATGTCACAACTGCTCAATATTTTAATTTAAATATCTTGTTCTTAGTTTTATCAGAGAAAATCGTGCCCTTTGAACATTATATACTTGTAACAAGTATTAACAGGTTTTATGATAATTACCAGAAGTTAATTAGAACCAAGGTCAGTTCATCAGACTGTATCACTTCATACAAAATTGTACTTTAGTTCTTCCCTTGATCTGACACTGTTTGAAATTCACAGTAGACAGATATCCAAAGTCTGCCAAATTTTGCATTTGGTAGCAGAGAAAAAAGGGATACAGAACGGCTGTCTGCAGGGCCGGATTATGACGTTTTTGGGCCCCTTGGCTAATGAAATTATGACCCCCTCCCCCCCTCTATCTCGCCTGCACCTGTCTTGAATATTTTTTACTTGTGATATATATTTTTAGCAACATTTACATAGCTTAAAGTAAACCTATTATTGCAATAAAAAAAATATATTTAAAAATCTTTTAGCAGGGCTCCTTAATCTGGAAGGGTGGGAGGGGCATGCTTGAGGGGCCCTAGGCTGCAGTCTATACTAATCCCTGGTTGTCTGAGTGAAATGAATCCTTGATAAACTGGCTGCTTTCTTAGACCTTCTGTTTATAGCATGACCCTTCTAATTTTAGTTTTAATACACTGGTTTTATGGTTGTCACTCAATCCATCCATATGTCCATGGCCATGTCAGGATTTGTGGCTCATTAGGCAAAATATATTGCTAAAGATATTGTTGTCGTTTGGGTCTCTGTCTTGGCAGATATTCACAGGAGTAGGAAATTTTATCAATATAATAAATATTTTGAATATTGTTCAAAATTGGGGGGGAAAAAACAGTTAACCAATGACAAGGTTAAAAAAATGTTGTTTTTTCCATTTTGAACTATATTCAGCATATTATTGTATTGATAAATGTGAAATAAAAGGAGTGTTCCTAAACATGGTCATTTTACATAAATTGACTTTCATCTTCACTTTTATACAAATACTAAAAATTATTGAAATTGTATAGTGAAAAAAAAATACAATTGTCATGGCTTATTCAATAAAAATATAGATTATGTACAATGTATGTCTTCTAGAAATTTTACATTTATACTTTAATAGTCTGAAGATCAGAATTATTGTATATTATTTGATACATATAAATGGTCATCAAATCATCATAGTAAGATATCAAAGTAAAGTTATCTATTACAAGATGTTTCTACAAGTATGATCCTATTGATGTAAGGACCTTACACTCCATAAATAGTATTTTATTATGACCTTGACTTATTCTTGTTTCATATTTCACACATACGTACACCAGTCAGTCTGTAAGAGTTGTTTTCAGGTTTATTTTATGCCTCTAATTGTCATCAGGGACCATCATGGTTGTGATCATATGGTAGTTGGATTTACAGCTATCTATGCAATCAATGCCTATCACCTCTAAAGTTGTGAGTTCAAACCCCGTTCATGGCAAGGTGTACTCTCTATACAACATTATGTGATAATGTTGGTCAGTGACTTGTGACAGGTGGGTAGTTTTCTACAGGTACTCCGGTTTCCTCCAACAATAAAACTGACTGCCACGATATTGCTGAAATATTGTTGAAAGTGGTGTTAAACCACAATCTCTAATTGTCATCCAGAGCATATTATAAGTGTTGTCCATCAGTCCATAGGTTAAATACAATCAAAGGGACTTAAAACTTAGTATTTTTAATGCAGTTGCCAGCTGGGCTCAACACAATAACAATTCTAGCAGCCCTATTGGACTCACTTTGATACTGGTGATAATGTCTGTCATGTGTTTGTACTTGTCATGTCATGTGATCACTTTTGATGATTTCTCATGATCTAGCATCTTTGTCAATTTTATAGATCTTATTTTTAGATCAATTTTGACAACAACTGAACAATGTAGACCACAGTTATTTGGTAATATAGAGTCCATATCTAGGCTTGATATCTGATATGTGACTTTTGTTGATTTATTACAGCCCAGCAACTTATTAAAAAATGTACATTACATTACATTTGTAGGTCTGTTAAACAACTGCACAATGTAATTTACAGATATTTGGGTTGGGGGTTATGGTGTTTAACGCCACTTTCAACAATATTTCAGTTATATCGTGGCAGTCAGTTTTAATGGTGGGGGAAACCAGAGAAAACCACAGACTTACCGAAAGTCACTGACAAACTTTATCACATAATGTTGTATTGAGTTACAGATATTTGGTTATAGTGTTCATAACTAGCATTGATATATATATATATATATATACATGTATTTATTTATATGAGTTATTACTTTTGCTGATTTTTCACACTCCAACAACTTAGAAATAAATTACATACATGTACAATAATTTTTTTCTGATTATGTCTGTTAAACAACTGCACAATGTAAAAATATTTGGGGTATTATGTATTAATAGTAACATCCATTAGTTTTTCAATATTTTTTTTCCATTGACTTGTAAATTGTCTTTTGAAAATGTTAATCTTTCTGATTAGATCCATTGTCGTGCTCATGATTGTATGGAAGTTGGATTTACAGCTACCTATGCCACAGTGCCTATCACCACTAAAGTTGTGACTTTGAATCCCTCTCGTGGTGAGATGTCCTTGATACAACTTTATATGATAAAGTTTGTCAGTGATTAACAGAAGGTCAGTGGTTTTCTCCGGGTACTCCAGTTTCCTCCACCAATAAAACTGACTGCCACGATATAACTGAAATATTGTTGAAAGTCACCTTAAGTGGCGTTAAACACCATAACAGTTTTTTAACCACATATTGATTGAATGTGTTTTGTATGTTTTTTTTATTTATTTGAAATGCACACAAAAGAATAATTATATAATAGTTACTGATATGGAGGGCAATATCAGGATATACAGACTGCCCAAGGTCGTACGGACCAGTGAAAATGATATTGCCCAAGCCGGAGGCGAGGGAAATATCTATTTCATGGTCCGTACCACGACCAGTGGGCAGTCTCCATATCCTGATATTTCCCTCTATATCAGTAACTATTGTGTTTATTGAATTGAAGACACACAAAATATAAATTTTTCAAGGAATCAAGAAACATTAACAGAAACTGCAATTTTATGAATAAATAAAACCTTACATGGTATACAGACAAATGAACATTTTAATGTACTTTTAATCAGGATCATTAAAAGTGTTTTAGACCGGTCCGAAAACCATGTATAGACCGGTAGCACATGGTTTTTAGACTGGTCTATATCACCAACCCAGTCTGTATCGCGGAATAGTGAAGGTCACATGGAGTGTTCAACCAATTAAATGCATGCTTTTTATTCTGATATTTAATAATAATTTGTATTACTCTCAGAATCTCAGTCTTCTCAGATAGGCAAGACTAATAGGTTCTTACACGAGTCCCTTTTGAAGATCTGGGATTTCTTCCACGAGTGTGAAAAATTCCGTCTTTTCACGAGTGGAGCGTAGCGGAATGAGTGGAAAGACGCTGAATTTCTCTCACGAGTGGAAGAAATCCCAGATCTTCAATATGGACGAGTGCAAGTACCTGTTTCTTCCGTTTCAACTTAAAAACAAAGCATGTCGATTTCATTCATTCATTCGCATGTCAATGTCATGCTTACTACACAAAATTTTACAACGCCACGTGCAATGCAGTAAATACACACTTATTTAAAACCACATTAAATCTATTAGGGGAAATCAGTTAAAGTTCAGGTAAAATTGATATTTGAAGCTTTTTTATGTTTATATTACTATTTATTGATTATACTCGGCCGATTTGATTGGCTGACAATGCCATGTAAGACAAGGTCACGCGCAGCTGTCTTTATGGCTTGTCTTGCATAGAAAACGGATCAAACCAGAAGAAATCTGTTATTAATATTGACTGTTCCTAATTAATGTAATTATTAATAAAACTAAGTTTCTTCTCCCTGAGGAATAGGTGACCATAGCCGATTTTGGCTATCCTGTTTAGGCCCTTTGGTTTTAATCCCCCCGCGATAGCGGTGAGGGGATATAGTAATAGCGTCCGTCTGTCTGTCTGTCCATCCGTCACACATTCTTGTTACGCGATAACTTGAGTAAACATAGATAGATTTGAATAATTTTTTGCATGTGGATTGTAATTATCATTATCTTGGATGGGTTCTAACATGGAAATATTTTAAGCAAGGGTTTTGGGGGAAAATGTTAGTTTTTGGTTGAAAAATCAACAATTTTGAGAATTGTGTCTTGTTTACGCAATAACTTTAGTAAACATGGATAAATTTGAATAATTTTTTGCGTGTGGCTTGTAAATATCATTATCTTGGATGGGTTCTTCCATGGAAATATTTGAAGCAAGAGTTTTGGGGGAAAATCTTAATTTTTGGTTGAAAAATCAACAATTTTGAGAATTGAGTTTTGTTTACGCGATAACTTGAGTAAACATGGATAGATTTGAATAATTTTTTGCATGTGGCTTGTAATTATCATTATCTTGGATGGGTTCTACCATGGAAATATTTTAAGCAAGGATTTTGGGGTAAAATGTTAGTTTTTGGTTGAAAAATCACAAATTTTGAGAATTGTGTCTTGTTTACGTGATAACTTTAGTAAACATGGATAGATTTGAATAATCTTTGCATGTGGCTTGTAAGTATGTTATACATTAAGACTGCAAGGCTGCTTTTTATAAATATATAAAACTAAATATTATGCATTCATGCGATAGGCGGTTCTTTTATTCTTGCTCCTAAAGATTTATAAATTATTTGGCTTTCCATTCTTTTGATTATGAGTGTACCTGATGAAGGTATTTCCAGAAACGTGTGGTGCATACAGCATATGTTTTTATTGTCTACACTTGCCGTCTCAAAGCTATATATTTGAAAGCTTGTTATTTGGTTTATATATTTATCTAACATTAATAAGTATGTATTCTATAGAAATACAGGACTTTAGCCATTAGATTCAACCCACCAGAGACAAAAGCTTGTATCATTTATGTATGTGATAAAAGATGTACTTTTGTCAGCTGTAGTTATGTGATGTCATCAGTTTATATTTAGAATGCTGGAAAACTCCTATGACGTCTTTCTTAATGAAAACAAAATCCCATTGGGGAATACCTCAAAGTAACGTTGAATACCGTTGTTTCATTTTGCAAAAACTGTGCAATTAACCAATACTCTTCAGGCGAAACAGAATAATTGTCACGTATTTGGACAGTGATAGCAACTGATGAATGAAACGTTTGACGTGACTTAACGCAATCTGTGACGCATAGACCTATTTTGAATATCAGAACATTATTTGTTAAAAAATATAAATAGTAATGAAATCTGAGAGTCTTATCCTCTTTTGCCTTATGAAAATGTTAGATAAACTTATTTATATGCACATGGGTTTCTCTGAGTAGTCCGGTTTCCTCCACCAATAAAACTGACCACCATAATATAACTGAAATATTGTTGAAAGTGGCATTAAGCACCATATACCATATGCACAAATTTGTTGGTACCATTGTTTGTATCATGTCTCTTTGGTTGTGGAAGCTACACCTCTACTCGATGATAGCTTGTCGTAGTGATATTGTTTACACAATTTACTCCACATGTTACATTTATTGAACAAAAAGGCGAGTGTATCATCAGATATCTTGGTAGGCCATGTGACGAGTTTGCAGAACAAGTCTGGCCTATAAAAATATCATGGTGCACGAGTAACTTTGTTCAATAAGGGACTTGTATCTTGCAACGTCAATCAAAGTATGTAAGCTTTATGATGATATTTTGAATATTTTGGTATCAGATATTATATGATGTGACGTCATCTTGCTCCACCTCCTCTCTGGGTATCATGAGATATTGTACGGCTGTTGACAATAGAAAAGAGGAGAAAGCATGATACAAGATACAAACAGTTTTACCGACACAATATACATATAATGTGTTTTGTAATGGACCATCCTGTCCATTAAATATTTCTTGTTTGCTGCAGCACAAATTCTAAGTCTGTTTACATTAATTATACCCCCCGCAAACAAAATTTGGGGGGGTATATAGGAATCACCCTGTCCATCCGTCCGTCCATGTACCTTGTAAGCGCAACTCCTCCTAAACGGCTTATTGGATTTTTGTGAAATTTATACAGTTGTAGTACACTACCTGCAGATGTGCATGAAGAAATATGGTCGCTGTCCAAAATTTGGAAGGGGAGATAATTCAACTTATACTTTCACGAAAAAGGGGGGGGGGTGCATGTACCTTGTCAGCGCAACTCCTCCTAAACAGCTTATTGGATTTTTATGAATCTTTACACACTTGTAGTACACTACTGGCAGATGTGCATGAAGGAATATGGTTGCTGTCCAAAATTTAAAAGGGGAGATAATTCAACTGATACTTTCACGAAAAGGGGAAGGGGCATGTACCTTGTAAGCGCAACTCCTACTAAGCTGCAGGCGGGGGGTATCACTCAGTGAGGTCACTCACAGTTCTAGTTTAATATGTTTTAAAAATGAACCTGGCTGTGAAAACAGTAGGGGAGCAAAGAATTACAGTAATTTAGTATGTGTTAAGGATAACACTGGCTGTGAGTGTGAAAACAGTAGTTAGGGGAGCAACCGCTTCCAGTCATGATTTCATTTTAGCGAAATTAGTTACACGACTAAATGTCAAATATTTATCATTTGTTTTTAGTGAAAAACATCTAGATATAGACATCCACTTGAATATATTATGACAGTTAAGTTGAAATCATATGTGACTCTAATATATTACAGTAAATCCCCTCTTATATGACCGGATTTTAGATGCACTGAGATAGTAGAATACTACTATACTGTCCTACTCAAAAGAGACTGTCCAGCTCATCCCTCTTGTAAGCCAACTTTTTCATTGTAGAAGGAAATATAAAAGGGAGACAACTGTACCAGTACAATGTAGATTTTCTATTGTAATATATGAAATACTAATAAGAATCACATTATTTGTCATAAAGACAAAATTACAGAATAAAATTGGTTAATGACATTTTTTTTCATTAGTAATAGGATAAGTTTTGGTGCTTAACCGAACTTGATTGACTTAAAGAAATCAAATTTCTTTCCATAATCAAGAGATACAAAGAGATTTTAGCATGTTCAGTGAGAATGCTATAGTTAGATTGCATTTTATTGACTTAAATTATCTACAGATTTGAATGGATCAATGAAAATTGAGTTCTGCTTTACCAGTAGTAGCTAGATAAATGATGCAAACAGACGACCTTCACCTAGTGTCTGTAAATTTGCTGAATAGACCACGTCCTTGTATGACCTATAGAACAATGTTGTATAGGCATGCAGTTAAAATTCATTTAAAAATTTCAATTATAGTAAAAATAAAGCAAAGATGTAGGTGTTGTCCTTGCAATTGTGAACCTTAGAAAGAAAAAGGATTGAGGGCTTGGCTTGATTTATGTTGAATATTATTGTATACCAGGAAATTGCATGAATGTGACTACAGCAGAATAAATGTCACTCAGACTAACTCTGTGTGAATTGAATAGGCTAAGTCATCAATACTTTTTTTAATTGTATAGAAATTTTTCTTCACTAATGATATCGTGATTATCATAGAATAAAGAATGACAAGCTATGGTATAAAATAGAAATAATCTACGATGTATTGAAAAATGAAGGAAAATATATTAAAAAATATGCTTTCTTTGAAACAAAGACTTCCAGGTTATCTTGGGAAAACTTTTTGTGGTCTTTATAATACATATTCTAGAAAAGACCCTGTTAATTAAGAAGATCTATTTTAGAACTGAGGAAACTAACAATTTGTCACATGAGATTAAAATCAATATAAAAAAAGTTGGAGACAATTTTAAACAAATGGAACGAACCTGGAATCAATACCAACCATCAATACCAACCGTAACTAAAGCTGATTTTGCATTTTATCATTATGAATTGTTCATGTTCAGGTGGTGTGCAGTTTCTCTCTAATTATTGTGTGGTTTTTCAACTCTCAGAAACTTTTCGATATGCAATTAAAGAACAAATCATGTTCGTATTTCCGTCAGCTGATTAAGATCAGTTTCCAAGCTCTTGATAGATATGTTCTAAATTTTGACCTGCTTTGAATTCCAAGGCTTATATCTATCATTCTTTGAATTCCAAGGCTTATATCTATCATTCTTTGAATTCCAAGGCTTATATCTATCATTCTTTTCAATCTATCTTTTTTCAATTTAATTTATAGTGGATGTGTTTTGTAATATTCTTTTTTGTCTGTGATTGTATTGTGTTGTATTGTTTGTGATGTCTGTAATATATTGAAAAGCTTGTTAAGTGGGGTTCGTGCTACTCGATCTTTAGTTTTATGTGTAAGTTTTGTAGATCGTTGTTTGTCCTTTTGTCCTTTTTCTTTTGGCTATTGTGTTGTCTGTCCTTTGATTTACAGATTTTGATGTACTTTTAATATTGAACTTTTGTCATAATATGTCCCTTTAGTTTAATGCTTGGTCATAATTTGAAAATACTTGTTTGACGATGGTTTGCGGCATACAATACTTATTTTTAATTTTTTTAGGAATAAATGTGAATTTCTTCTATTTTTCTTTAAAAAAAAAAATATGCAATATTTTTGTCCTTTTTTCTTTTTTTTTTTAAAGAAATACAAGAGATAGTAATATAATTGCTAGTGAATTTTTTCCTGGAAAAAATATAATAAAAAATAACAATCTACTGGTAATTGAAATTAGATGCTTGTTGAATATTTTTTATTATTGTATGGCAGTCCAATAACATCTAAGAACCTTCAGTATTGTGTGGCATTGGGTATCATTTCATTAACACTTGAAAGCTATAGTTTCACTACTTGACCAACTGAAAGCTATTATCTGCTGTACCAGGCATAGCTTTTAATTTTATATTAGCTGGAAGTGGGAGCATCTGTGTTACATGTACATGTATAAGTGGGAGCATCTGTGTTACATGTACATGTATAAGTGGGAGCATCTGTGTTACATGTACATGTATAAGAACATATTCTTCTTTTGATTGATACACAAAAAGAAAAAATACAGTTTAGTGAAGAAAAATAAAGTATGCTATACAGTAAAACATGTATTAAGAGATCATTCATTGAATGTTGTTTAACGCCAACTTTAGCAATATTTTAGCTAGATCCTGGCCTATTAAGAGATCACATTTTGGACAAAGGAAAAGAGGCCTTATAAAACAGGTTACCTCTTACAAGAGTCTCAATTCAAATGAAATTTTCTATGACAGGACAAGAAAATGTGATCTTTAAATACAGGTGACTGCTTAATAGAGGTGGTTGCATGGACAGGTTTTACTGTACTGTAGTACTAGTGAAATTTCCTCATTAAAATATAACTTTTGTTGTTTTTTTTAATTGGATTTTTCGATCAGTGATATAAAACTATAAATTATGTCTCTGTATTGATTAAGAATTATATTACATCCTTAATTAATAATAAGTACATGTACAGCTATTATTTAAACTACATGAAATACAAATGTAATACATGTATTAATTGGATTTTGAAAAAAAAGACTTTTCACTTCTTTGGCCATAGTTAATTGATTAATGAATGTGGGGCTCTTTTTCTTTCCAAGTGTCGATGTCCTTTTTTCAACCTCTTGGTACTGACACTCAATGGACAACATGCGGTCATCACTCCTAGACTTGAGGTCAGATGGAATAACTAATGTACTTGAAATATGATTTCTAAAATATGGAGATTTAATTTGTGTTGTATTACACATCAATGAGGACAAATCAAAAATCTTTGTTTGCAAAGAGCTCGGACAATTTGATTAAGAGAAACAATAGTGGATCATCCAGAATTCTGACAGGATTGGACAATTGGCATTGAAAAAATAAAACTCGCTTTATTTTGTAAATAAAATAAGTTTACTGACACCAATTTTTCAGTGTCGGGCGGGATTTTAGAAACAAACAATATTTTCTTTTCTTTTGTAATTATATTCCAAGTAAATCAGAAGAGAAATTCCTGTATTTTCATATCATGCATTTAATCTGTCCTTCAGTAAATATTTGTGAGCCTGTTTTGTAAATACATGTACATACATGTACATCCCATTGATTTTAACTGATTACCTTTTAGTACTTATAACTGAACAAACTTTTCCAGTAAAACAAAGCATTATAGCAGATAGAGGGTATCATTTTATTTCTTAGTTAAAGATGAGGATAATATAATAAGTCTCTTATGATAAATACAATGACCACATACAAAGTTAACATTCTTCTGTTGCTATAGCATATATATAATAGTCTTTAACTGCTGGAAATAATGACAAAAATTGTTTCTGAATACAATTTTTGGTAACCTTGCCAAAGGACCACTTGAGGTCGTGAGCTATTGCCCTCATTTTACATCCATGATTGTTAGTCATCCATAAACTTTTCACATTTCTTTTTCTCAAATTCCACTGTACTTAAATATTACCAAAAATGGCAGGAATGTTCCCTATGTGACCATCTACAAAGTTTTAAATTATTTTTTTTTTTTTATCATTATTATTACTGGAATTCTAGATAGTTAACATAGGATCCAAAAAGAAACTGTATAAAAAGTTTCTTAGAATAACAATATGTACATGAATAGACAGTCATTTACAATAAAATAAAAATTTGGTAACACAAAATGGTCACCACCTGCACCGCTGCTATTTTTAAGTTGGAATCACTGATCCGTTTGAAAAGAAACTTGGCTAGATTGTTCCTTGTATGGTCCTGTAAAGTATTTCTCATTTGGTTTCAAACCACCATCCAAGATAGCCGGCATCACATGGCATGATTTAGCATAGGACCCTATGGAAAAAAGGTGTTTTTAAATCTTCTTTGCGATCAACTGAACTCCTTGAAATGAAATTTGTCTGGAATATCCTAGAATGGTAGTTTGCACAATGTATGAAGATCGAATATGTGTATATTATAAATACTATGATAATACGCTGGTGGAGGAGGAAATATTTTTCGACTTATGGCCGTATCATGTTGCGTCCTTCGTATACATGTACCTTTACAATGCATGTTATTTATATATTCAAATATATATTTGTATATTATTATTATCCCCTCGCCAACGAAGTTGCGAAGGGATATAGTAATGCTACCTTCCGCCCGCCCGTCCTTCCGTAATATCCTTGTGAACACTCTAGAATCAACATACTTCTATGGATTTTGACCAAACTTGGTACATACTTAGTCCTTAAGAGAATCTGGAACCCTATTGATTTTCAAGGTCAAGGTCACCGGGTCAAATGTTTAGGCGAGGGGATACACCACGCTCTGCGTTGCCCTTGTTAATGATTAACTTCGGCTATTCTGTTTAGGGCCTTTGGTTTTATTGCTTCCAAAACTTTATTTGGCTTCCCAATCTTTTGATATTGACCCTGCTTGATAAAGGTTATTCCAGAAGTGCTCACTAAATTTGATATATACATTTTTATTTCATGAAAACTGTAAAATGAGAAATACAATGTATTTGTACCTATATATTTCAGGACAATCACAGAGGACAAGGTACAGCAACTGGATTTATCATGTATTGATCTGATCACAAAGAAAAATGGAGATACTTGGTAATGTTTATCATAAACATCAGTTGTAAAACACCTTTTATCTAGACTGGTACATTAGGGCCGGATTATGACCTTTTGGTGCCCCTAGGCTAATGAAATTATGGGCCCCTCAGACGGAGCCATTCTATTAAATGAATTATTCAGCAATGCAAAATATTAAAATATTATACTCATTTAAAAAATGCATTTGTATATAAAAATCTTTTTGCGGGGCCCCCAGGCTTTAGGGGCCCTAGGCTCCAGGTTATACTAGCCTATAGGATAAACTAACCCTGGCTACATGTGTATGAAAACTGAAAATAATGTTACATAACTGTCATAGAGTAGAAATGTTTCTTTTGATGTTAGCATAACAGCATTGATGCCCATGCTTCAGAGATTGTTCTTATTTTCTGCCAGAGAGTTAATTTCAACAAGTGTTCATCCTTCTTTTATTGATATAAAGCAACAATAAATTAGTATCAACTAATGTTGATTCTTCTTTTAATGATAAGGGGGTGGGGTTAATGGTGTTTAAGGCCACTTTCAATAATATTTCAGTTATATCGTGGCGGTCAGTTTTATTGGTGGAGAAAACCATCGATCTGTCGCAAGTGACTGACAAACTTAATGATAAAAAAGTAAAACACATAATATGATCATGTAAAAAAAACAGCAGAAAATACCAAACTGAATATTTTAGGAAATCTGCAAGATTCAATTCAGTAAATAAAAACAAAACCAAAATCAACAAATGAACAATAACATGAATTTAGTATATACGTGTATGTGTACATACAGGTATTGGGTTTATTTTAGAAGCTTTTGTTGCATAAAGTGTTGATGACAGATGATGTAATAGGTACTATTATAATGTAGTAACCTATTTTTTTTTTAGTGCTGCCCCCTGTTTAATAATAATTTGCCATTGACCTTGTAGGTTTTGAAATATGATCACAAATAATTGACAGTACATGTACATAATACTGCATATTTCTATTAAATCCAGAGTATCTGTTTACTCTACCATGTAATTTTTACATGTTTAAATTTTGTTTGTTATACTTTAAGTATGCAGTGAATAGTATTAAGTTTCAAAAATGTCATCAGTTTTTTTCTTGTGTCGTTCTTTTAAAGTGATAGCATAATCTATGTCTTTTATCATGTACACATAGGGGCTGTCATGGTCGTGATCATATGGTAGTTGGATTTACAACTACCTATGGAATCAGTGTCTATCACCACTAATGTTGTGAGTTCGAATCCCACTCAGGTGAGATGTGATTACAACATTATGTGATAAAGGTTGTCAGTGACTTGTGACAGGTCGGTGGTTTTCTCCAGGACTCTGGTTTCCTCCACCAATAAACCTGACCACCATGATATAGCTGAAGTATTATTGAAAGTGGTGTTAAACACCATAAATCAATCAAACTATATGTTGTTTTTTTTTTCAATTTTAGTTTTTCAGATGATCTTGGTAATGACAGCTGTTCTGACCTTATTACTCCAGATGTGTCTCGTTCGTGTACACCGGTGTCTGTCGCAGGGAGTTGTGTGTCTAGTCAAATTAGTAAAGACTCACGGTCAGCGGACGTCCAAGAACGCTGTAGTAAAGAGACCCCATCTATTTGTAAATGGAAAAACTGTGATATTTCTTTAGATCCTCGTCGTCTTATGGACCACTTAAAACATTCACATGTCGAACAACAAACGGGTGAAAAATTTCATTGTCTTTGGGAGGGATGTAAAGTATATAACCAATCATCTAGTTCTAAGTCCTGGTTAGAAAGACACATTCTCACACATAGTGGGGATAAGCCATTCAAATGTATTTTCGATGGCTGCTGTTTAAGATTCACATCTCAGAAAGGACTGGAGCGACATGTAAATAGTCATTTCAATGCATCTCAGCAAGCTAGCCAGAAACCATCGAAACCACGTGAGGATACGCCAACCAAATTATTTAGACGGAGAAGGGTGAAAAGGAAGAGACCTCTAGGTATATTTAAAGTAAAAATAAAAAACATTATTTTATGATCTTTAAAGAAAAAAATGATTTAAGAGAAGGAAACATTTCTAAAAATTTAGAAAAAGTTGATAAATTGATTGGTGTTTGATACCAACTTTAGCAGTATTTCAGCTATATCTTGGCATTAACAAATTTTATCAATCAATTTCTTAACTACTAGACCCTTTGAGATAAACATATTTATGTATAAAACAATCGGGTTTTATGTACAAATAAAAGAAAAATTAAAAGGATAAAACCATGTATTTAAAACCTATAAAAGTTGATAAAACTGTGTTTATTGCTTACATTTGTCAGACAGGGAGAAGGGGGTGGGGACTGGTGGTTAATACTGTTAAAATCGTATTGTTTAAGCTTCTTAAGAAGTGACTTGCGACAGGTCAGGATTTTCTCCAGGTACAAAGGTTTCCTCCACCAATAAAACTGACTGCCATGATATAACTGAAATATTGTTGAAAATGGTGTTAAGGTGGTACCTTACACTTCAGGTAAAATTTGATCTGCTCGTTTAATTTTCTTATTTTTTTGGCAGTGTGTTTGAATATATCCACTGTAAAAAATATCAAAATTTTAACAAATTCCAACCAACAGACTCAGAGCTATAAATTCAATAGACACATAGCAGCTTTTCTCTCTGTGGTTTTGATCACCGAGATGCTTGAAATCTGCATACAAACATCATATGATCAAAACATTCAACTGATTTGAAAGTTATCTCCCTGTAGTGTTAGGTACCACCTTAAAACGCCTTAACCATAACCTCTTTATTTGTTTCATTGTTGATTTAAAATTAACTTGACTAATAATTATATTTGTTAATAAAAATAATGTGTTCAGAATAATTTTTCAATATTAATCACATTCAACATAATTTACTGAATAAAACCAGTAAAACCCTAATCTTTCACCTAATTCACCTGGTCAATTTTTTTTGTAATTAGTTTCTTTTCATAAACGTTATAGAAAAAGATTTGAATTCAGAATTAACTTTATTGTCAAGGTGAATCACTTCCACAAGATGTGTAAAAAAAAATCTTTCTATTCAATGGATCTGAACATGAGGATCCGTTCAATGATAGAAGTATTAAAAGGGAACCATATAATAAAAAGGAAGAATATTATTGGCTGTTAGAATTCTGTGAAGAGTAAAATTGATTGCTCTTCCCCTCGGGACAAATGAGGTTGAAGTAATGAAGATTTTTTTCTGCATGAATTAAGTAAGCGTATATTTTTGTGGTTATTTTTTTTTTGGTTAGAAAGGAGAGTTCATTTGATATCCAACGTTGAACAGTATTAAAAACCCTTATCCAAATAGGATCAAATTAACCAAACAGAAGAAGTATGAATAACAATATTGGAATGTAGGAAATATCTTCAAACGTTGATGGTTTTTATGAGTAGTTATAATATTTTTCTTTTTGGTGACTCGCCTTTTACAGGTACACCAATATCAACTATTTAATACACTCACATTATGTACGTGATTAAAATTGTCTCTCTTTTTTTGTTTTTGTTTTATCTTACTTATAATGACATACGAAAAATGTATATCAATTGATAAAAAATGTCTTCATTATTATTTATCTGCTCGTAGATTTTCTTAAGAATTTGATATTTTTGTAATAAGGACAAGAATAAATATATGAACTGCATCCCATATTATTGCACAGTCAGATGAAAAAGAAGTCACATGATAAGATTTTCTTTAAAAAAGTTGGATATTTTTTGTGATAGGGACAAGAAGAATAAACATATGATCTGCATGCCATATTATTGTACACCGTGATAGTAACCTTAAAAAGTTCTAATGATAAGATTTTCTTACAAAAAGTTGGATATTTTTTGTGATAGGGACAAGAATAAACATATGATCTGCATGCCATATTATTGTACACCGTGATAGTAACCTTAAAAAAGTCTAATGATAAGATTTTCTTACAAAAAGTTGGATATTTTTTGTGATAGGGACAAGAAGAATAAACATATGATCTGCATGCCATATTATTGCACACCGTGATAGTAACCTTAAAAAAGTCTAATGATAAGATTTTCTTACAAAAAGTTGGATATTTTTTGTGATAAGGACAAGAATAAATATATGAACTGCATGCCATATTATTGCACACCGTGACAGTAACATTAAAAAGGTCTAATGATAAGATTTTTTTTTCACAAAAAGTTGGATATTTTTGTGCTAGGGGAAGGAATTATAGTAGCTTCATCTCATATTATTACACAGCAACATTAAAAAGAGCTCACATGATAAGATTTTCTTAATATAAAGTGGCATATTTTTTTGTGATAAGGACAAGAATAAAAATATGAACTGCATCCCACATTATTGCATAGCAACATTAAAAAAGAGGTCACATGATTAGAATTAATTATTTATCAGTGAGTGATGTGTGTGGTATAATACCTGTATCACCTGTCTGCAGGTGTTATTTGTCATTAAGATGATAATGTAGTATATATCTGGTTATTATATAAAACATCAATATCATAATTAGCATTATTAAGATTAAATAGCAAATTGTCAATACATGCTCTGTACAAAATTGTCCATTCAAGAGTTTTGATGACCATGATTATGCTGAGAATAATTAATGATATTATTTTCAATCATGGTATTTATTTACTATGCTTATTAAGAGTACATTATAAAATGATTTTTCTCAAAAAGTGGAGGTTTGGGCCCATAAAATTAGTTTAACCCTGCCATTTTTTTTTATTGAAGTGCCTGTACCAGGACTTAGAATATTTTATTTGTTGCTCACACAATAACACTGATTCTTTTATGTTATACATTGTATTATTATTTTCTAACAACCAGATTTGTATTGGTTTTTATTTTTATAAACCCAGACAAACTCCTTAAAACTGCAATTTCTGTTGCATAGAAAATCCAATTAGTGATTTGCTGGTAGATGAACATTGAACAAGGTATATAAATTACCACGTCTTCATTGTAATGTTAATAGTTGATTTTCCACGACACTGGGTCCCATAGATAGACATAATAATGTAGGGCTCGTAGGGATCCCATTAATTACAACCTGCAAAGACCTGACTATTATCATGAATGTATGGATAATATAATAAATCAAAAAGGTTGTAATTATAATCTATAAAACTAGTAAAATGTAGCATTTGAAAAGACGGGACCTGACAGGACAATAAAATGATTTATTAATCAAGTTAATGAGGTTTAGAGTTAGTCCTATATATGGTAATATCTGTGGGGTTATTTTATTATCTTTGTTTCTGTTTAATTATGTAGAAAATCATATACTTTAATAGTTCATTTCAATAAGGCCAAATAAATGATTCACTCCGATTAACGGTTCACCAGATCATTCTTAATCATACTGATAACCTGATTATGTCTAGTCCTTCATTTTTAAGATGAAACTAGTCACTTATGATATAGGGTTAGGGTTATGGTGTTTAACACCACTTTCAACAATATTTCAGTTATATTGTGACAGTCAGTTTTATTGATGGAGGAAGGAAACTGGAGAAAACCACCGTCCTGTCGCATGTTTCTGACAAACTTTATCACATAATGTTGTATCGAGTACATCTTGCCATAAGCGGGATTCAAACTCACAACTTTAATTGTGATAGGCACTGATTGCATAGATAGTTGTAAATCCAAGTACCATATGATCACGACCACGACTATGTAGTAGAATTGGTCGAGGGGACTAAACAGCTTGTCATTATACTAAGAGAATCTGTAGGTTCAAATCCCACTAAGGAAAGAACAAAATATTTCTCAGCTAAAAATCGAATTCGAAAACTGTTGGGTTGTGTATTCAGACTTTTATATATAATTTTTAATACTACAGTACCTGTATCCTTTTCGGGATCCAGTGAAGTAGATACAGTGTATGGTTGTCACTAGCTTGAGATGTAAATTAATAATGTCATTAATCCCACACAGTCATACACTCCCATGACATACTTTAAAAAATGCTTAAAAAATATTTGTTTATTAACATGTAACAAGAACAAACATATTTTCATTTGGCCTTATAACTCGGTTAATTGTATTTATTCAGTATTGCGAGGTATAAGTGGATTCGTGTGGATTATCACCTTGGAGATTTTTGCCCTGACTATTCATTGATTGATTGATTTTAATGATTATTGTTCATGATCAATTGATTGATTATATTGATTACTGTCAATAATTCAGGAGAATGTGTCAATCAGTGATTTGACATAATCACATTAAATTGTGTCAATAAATTAGGCCATAATTAAAAAAAAAATTGTTTTCCCAAATTCAACCAACCAGAAAAAAGGTACCTTCTTGAATTATTTTTCTTAAAAAAACCAAATGTATTTTATTTTATTTCTGGATATTTTCAAATTAATTTAGTAATAAGGTATCTTATTAAAAAAAATTAACAGATTTTAAAAGAAGAAAAAAAGAATTTAGATAAACATTTTGATAAGGATGGCCTTTTGATCTGTTGCTGCCATTCCTCACTTTCCTTACTGCTCAAGTTTAATTTTGTGAAAATGATAGTACATGTAGGTTAAATAAATTTAGGTCACTTCACATGATTTATGCATTATTGATGTTGTCAAAAAGAGCCGAACATTTAATAGAAGACACTGTAAATAAAATGTATATTAAAATACACTCAAATTAATCATAATCATATAAAGTTGACATAATATCATATACTAAAATCTGAGAAGTATTTGATTCTTTGACATTGGATGAGACATACTTCAAATGAAGGCCATAGTCCTTAGGGTTGTTTACTAAAAAGCAGGTAATCTCAATTTAAAAGTATTTATTTAGAGAGAAAAAAGCACACCTGGTACTCCTCAGGATGGGAGACATGGTATTTTTATGTCAAACAATGCAGAGGATACTGGCATTGAAATTAATCAAATGGACAACTGTGAATACATGTATTATAAAGGAAGAAAATCAATAAAAATATATATTGAAATTTGTATATAAAAATATCTTATATATCAATAAATAAAAAATTATTCAGGGTTAGATTTAGACAGATTTCACTGTAGTTTGTTTAAAACTTCTCATAAAAAGGTGATCTTTATTTGTTCAGGATCTGAACATACATGTATTATTTTTTTTTTCAGTAAAGACAACAGATTACTTTGATCCAGGTATTATGGACAGATTAACAGACCAAGTTACATTTGTCACAAATAAAACTCAGATTGATCTCAATGGCAGCTCAGACTCAGTCACATTCCACAGTTCTGTAAGTTATTAGTTATACAATCTGCATTGTACAATGAAGACTTCCAATTTTACAGTTCTGTTAAGTCACCCTCAAAATCTCTGTTGATCAGACTGAGACATTTATATTTTTGTATGTATTACTAAGTAACTACATGTATATTACTTAGAGCTAGACCACATAACACTTTGGAAGTCACACTCAAATGTTCTGTGTGGTTAGACTTGTTTTATACATGTACAGTCAAGCATATCCATGCATTCACTTCATTTTGAGAATAACTAATCTATTTAGTATTTTAACATTAGTGAATACACCTGTACATATGTTAGATTGTAAAACATGTGAACCAGGGATATTACTGCCTCAATCTACATTAAAAATGTGTGAACCAGTGATATTACTGCTTTAATCAACATTAAAAACATGTGAACCAAGGATATTACTGTCCAATCTACATTAAAAATGTGTGACCTAGAGATATTACAGCCTCAATCTACATTAAAAACATGTGAACCAGTGATATTACTGCCTTAATCTACATTAAAACACGTGAACCAGTGATATTACTGCCTCAATCTACATTAAAAATATGTGAACCAGGGATATTACTGCCTTAATCTACATTAAAAACATGTGAACCAGAGATATTACTGCCCGAATCTACATTTAAAACATGTGAACCAGTGATATTACTGCCTCAATCTACATTAATAATATGTGAACCAGGGATATTATTGCCTCAATCTACATTAAAAAACATGTGAACCAGAGATATTACTGTCTAATCTACATTAAAAACATGTGAACCAGAGATATTACTGTCCAATCTACATTAAAAACATGTGAACCAGGGATATTATTGCCTCAGTCTACATTAAAACATGTGAACCAGGGATATTACTGCCTTAATCTACATTAAAACATGTGAACCAGTGATATTACTGCCTCAATCTACATTAAAAATATATGAACCAGGGATATTACTGCCCAAATCTACATTAAAAACATGTGAACCAGTGATATTACTGCTTCAATCTACATTAATAATATGTGAACCAGTGATATTACTGCCTCAATCTACATTAATAATATGTGAACCAGGGATATTATTGCCTTAATCTACATTAAAAACAAGTGAACCAGAGATATTACTGTCCAATCTACATTAAAAACATGTGAACCAGGGATATTATTGCCTCAATCTACATTAAAAACAAGTGAACCAGAGATATTACTGTCCAATCTACATTAAAAACATGTGAACCAGGGATATTACTGCCTCAGTCTACATTAAAAACAAGTGAACCAGAGATATTACTGTCCAGTCTACATTAATAATATGTGAACCAGGGATATTACTGCCTCAGTCTACATTAAAAACAAGTGAACCAGAGATATTACTGTCCAATCTACATTAAAAACATGTGAACCAGGGATATTACTACCTCAGTCTACATTAAAAACATGTGAATCAGGGATATTATTGCCTTAATCTACATAACATTAAAACATGTGAATCAGGGATATTACTGCCTTAATCTACATTAAAAACATGTGAACCAGGGATATTACATCTTCGCTAGCCAAGGGTTACGATTTGGGTCCCCCTTCTCTTCACCCTTGGCGGATCTAGAATGCATTTTGAAATTCGTGCGCAATGCCACCTGGTGGTTTATCGAAGTTGCGCTCCTTAGATAGTCGTCATCGCCAGCCAATCAGAATCGTTTTGTTATACATATGTTGGAGAGTTGAAAATGGCAGCGCCCAGTGAAGAAAAACTTATTTGTGATAAATTTAATTTGGAAGCACTTACTGTTAACCAAGTGAAAAGTTTCAAAGCTTTGGCGGACGGGAAAGATGTTTTCATTGGAACCAAATTGGGAAGTTTACATTTCGTCGATAGCATGTGCTCCGTGTAAAACGTCTCCTGATTGGATACGTGTACTGGTAGCCATAACCAATGAAATATTAAAGCGCGAATCCTCAAAATGTATTCTAGATCTGCCAAGGGTGAAGAGAAGGGGGACCTGAGTCGTAACCCTTGGCTAGCGAAGATGGGGATATTACTGCTTTTAACTGCATTAATAATTTAGATCATATATTTTTATTAAAGTAAAATGGATCTTTTCCGGTTGTAATGGTACCATAAGAAATTCTAATTGATACATTGTCTTAAATTGCACCTTATTTTTGAAAAAAGAATATCATGATTTTGAACAGGACATCATCCTATTGTTCTAAACAAATTAAGAATAGATAGTGATGACACAATAAAAATTAAAAAAAAATATATATCACAATGCCGGAAAAGTTCCAAAATCCAATAGAAAATTGTAGAAAGAGAAAATAATCGATATATCTCAACACACAAATGCATGACCGCTTACTTTCCTGGCTTGGGTTTCATCGTGGTCCTGGCTGTGATCGTATGGTAGTTGGATTTGCAACATACCTGTGCTGTCAGTGTCTATTACCACTAAAGTTGTGAGAATGAACAACGTTCATGGCGAGGTGTACAACATTATTTGATAAAGTTTGTCAGTGACTTGCGACAGTTCGGTGGTTTTCTCTAGGTACTTCGTTTTACTCCTCCAATAAAACTGATCGCCACGATAATATAACTAAAATATTGTTGAAAGTGCACCATAGACCTAAACCTTTCCTGGCTTATTTAATAGTAACAAATACACATTTGTATATATTTTGTAGATAATTGCCAAAAGAAAAGAGGACAGTGGTAAAGTCAAGGTGTTATTACAGTGGAATCCAAGAGATGTGTAAGTATGCACCATAAATCCTTCACATGGGTTATTTTTGTTTTGTTTTACAGATGTAGTTATCATGGGGAGAACAAGTTACCGTACATTCAATGAAATGATGCTAATGTCTGCTTTGTACTATACAAACATGCTTATTTGGATCTTTATAGTGTTTAATAGCTCACTGAAACAATAGTTTGCGGTGTAGACATGTCACTTCGCTCAAGAAACATTATCCCGATTCCAAGCCAACCAGTCTTTGCTCTTTCTCCTTAAAGCTGTGTGCTTAGCAAAGCAGCAGCTTATACCAATTTTATTGTCTTTGGTTTTACCTGGGACTCGAATCCACGATCTACCACACTCAAGGCAAGCATGTTAATCATTGCTTCACCAATGTTATCTGAGTTAGATGGAATATATTTTATAGTATTTTATATTTTATAATATTAAAGTTATATTTATACTTAATGTATATTGCATTATCAAGAAAACTTATTCCAAAAAAAACCCTATGCAATCCCGCTCAGGGGAAGTGTACTCGATACAACATTATGTGATAAAGTTTGTCAGTGACTTGTGGCAGGTTGGTGGTTTTCTCTGAGTACTCCATCAGTAAAACTGACTGGCACGATATGACTGAAATATTGTTGAAAGTGGCATTAAGCACCCTAACCCAAACAAAACAAAATTCTTTTTAACATGTGTAAAAATCACTGTAATATGTATAGACTGTTTATATATGTTTCAGAATTCCTGACACTTGGGTGATGGAAACTGAAATGCCATCTTTATCAACATGCGTCATTCCACTCTGTAAACTACCTCGTGATACTGTCACGTCGTTACATCCATCCTTATATAGTCAGCATCGTTACAGAAAGCATCGTCGGAAATGATCATACATCACCAACACAAAAGAAGATATTTTATTATATGTTATTTTGACCAAGTATTTAAGATTCCGTTGAATCTCAGGGATTTAAGCCGATCATTGCAAGAGTTGATGCTGTTAAAAAATGTTTTGAAGTTACAATAATTGACCATGTCCTTTAGTTTTGAATTTGTCATGCTATTGTATTGTACAGAAAAGTAACATCTGCTCTGTTCAGGATGTTGAAAGTAATACTATAGTCAAACCAGCTTTTAAGAACTGAAAGGAAATGAATGGTTAAGATTATACAAATGACATGGTTAATTTGTTTATTACTATGGTGCAATAAATAACTAAAATGATCAAAGCACTCAGGCACTTATGTCACAGAATTTAAAAAAACCCAACATTGTCTCAAATGTACTAAGTCAATTTTCACCTCTCATGTTAATTATCTCCCTTTTTTTTTACCTCTCCTGTTCTATGATTTCAGTTAATATTCTCTACATTTTTTTTTTTTTTAGGGTTTACATTGTTGATTAATCTTACATTTTATGTTTTTGTTTGTTTGAAAAAATGTGATTTTTAGCTCACCTGACCCAAAGGGTCATGTGAGGTATTGCCATCACTTGGCGTCCGTCGTCCGTCCGTTAACTTTTTCATATTTTAATCTACTCCTCTGAAACAACTGGGCCAAATGGAACCAAACTTCGCAGAAAACATCTATATAAGGTCCTCTATAAAGTTTCTTCATTTCGTCCCATTCCGCCAACAAATATGGCCACCAAGGGCAATTCTTGTTTCTGATTGGCTAATGTTAAAAAAATCTTCTCCTCTGAAACTGCTTGGCCAAATGGAGCCAAACTTGGCAGGAAGCATCTATGTAAGATCCTCTATAAAACTTCTTCATTTTTTTCCATTCGGCCAACAAATATGGCCGCAGTTACTAAAAATAGAACATATGGTAAAATTGCAGGTTTTTGGGTAATAACTCAAAAACCGTTAATAATATCAAAAATCTGACATGGGGTAAAAATGATCAGCACAGCAAGATCTACCTACCCTGCAATTTTGAAGTAAATCTGATTACCCATCTTGGAGTTATTGCCCTTTTTTCATCAAATTTTTAAAATTTTAATATATTTCGTCCTTTATTTCAAAAACTATAAGAGATAGATGTTAAGTTTAAATTGCAAAAATGTTCAGCATGTCACGATCTACCTACCCTGCAATTTTGAAGTAAATCCCATGACCCATTTTGGAGTTATTTCCCTTTTTTCATAAAGTTTTCAAAATTTTAATACTTTTCATCCTTTATTTCAAAAATTATAAGAGAGAGATATTAAGTTTAAATTGCAAAAATGTGCAGCATGTCAAGATCTACCTACACTGCAATTTTGAAGTAAATGCCATACCCATTTTGGAGTTATTGCCCTTTTTTCATCAAATTAAAAAAAAATTAATACTTTTCGTCTTATATTTCAAAAACTATAAGAGATAGATGTTAAGTTTAAATTGCAAAAATGTGCAGCATGTCATGATCTACCTACCCTGCAATCTTGAAGTATATCCCATTACCCATTTTGAAGTTATTGCCCTTTTTTCATCAAATTTTTAAAATTTTAATACTTTTCGTCTTATATTTCAAAAACTATAAGAGATAGATGTTAAGTGTAAACTGAAAACATGTTCAGCTTGTCAAGATCTACCTGCCCTGCAGTTTTGAAGAAAATCTTATTACCCGTCTAGGAGTTATTGCCAGGTGGCTCAATGAGTTAGGTCGCTGGATCTAACAACTCATACAAGCCTATCACCAATATGGCGTGGGTTCGCGCCCGGCTTTGTAAATTACAAAAAAGGGTGCACTCGACTCGCAACCGCAAGTGATAAAGTTTACCAGTTGCTTGCCCGTGGTCGGTGGTTCTCTCCGGGTACTCCGGCTTCCTCCACCACTAAAACTGGTCGCCATGATATAGCTTAAATATTGTTGAAAGTGGCGTTAAACACCAAAAATCAAATCAAATCAATCATAATTTTTTAGCTCACCTGGCACAAATACATTATCTTTTATGCATAAATATAGAAAACAGTTAAGGTAATGATTATCTCCCTTTGAAATTTGCTTCAGTATCATTCTATTGTCAGGTAGGCGATACAGGCTCAGTGGGCTGAGCCTCTAGTTTAATATAGGCATTTTGAAAACTATTATATTTTCACAAGGAAATTTGAACAAATATTTTAGAAATTAATACCTCAGTGAAACCTGTCTAAACCACTTTTCATTGGGACCAATTTTTGTGTTCGGAATAGACAGGTGTTCGATTTATACAGGTTTAATTAAAAAGGTTTGATACTACACTGGGACTTTATTTAATGTACGGTTTATTACATGATTATGGTTTTTAGCTCACTTTGCCAAAGGCAACCTGAGTTTTTGCCATCACTTGGCATCCGTCGTCTGTTAACTTTTCACATTTTAATCTTCTCCTCTGAAATCCCTTAGCCTAATGAATTGAAACTTAGTAGGAAGCATCTATGGAAGGTCCTCTATAAAGTTTGCTAATTTCGTCCCGATCCATTAATAAACATGGCCATCACAGGCAATTCTTGTTTCTGATTGGCCGATTTAAAAAAATCTTCTCTTCTGAAACCGCTTGGCCAAATGAACCGAAACTTTTAGAAACCATCTATGGAAGGTCCTCTGTGGAGAATGCTCATTTCGTCCCGATCCATTAACAAATATGGCCACCAAAGATGATTCTTGTTTCTGATTGGCTGATTTCTAAAAAAATCTTCTCCTCTGAAACCGCTTAGCTTAACGAAGTGAAACTTGGTAGGTATCATCTATGGGCGTTCCTCTATAAAGATTGCTCATTTCGTCTCGATCCACTGACAAACATGGTCGCGGCCGCCACAGGCGATTCTTGTTTATGATAGGCTGATTTTTAAAAATCTTCCTCCTCTGAAACTGTCTGGCCAAATAAATTGAAACTTGGTAGGAAGCATCTATGGAAGGTCCTCTATATAGATTGCTCATTTCGTCTCGATCCATTAACAAACATGGCCACCACAAGCAGTTCTTGTTTCTGATTGGTCGATTTCTAAAAATATTTTTCTCTGAAACTGCTAAGCCAAATGAACCGAAACTTTGTAGGAAACATATATGGAAGGTACTCTATAAAGATGGCAAAATTTATCCCGATCCGTAAACAAAGATGGCTGCCATAGGCAATTCTTGTTTCTGGTTGGTCGATTTCTAAAAATCTTCTTCTCTGAAACTGCTTAGCCAAATGAACCGAAATTTGGTAGGAAGCACCTATGGAAGGTTCTGTACTAAGTTTCCTCAAAGTAGAATGAAAGGTGAGCGACACAGGGCTCAGCCCACTGAGCCTCTAGTTTCAGGTTTTTTTTAGACAGGTTTCACTGTATATTCAAGATATCTTGCCAAATAGATAATAACGTTATAATTAGATTTCATATTTTCAACAGGAACATATTTTTGTTGTGTATGAAAAAAACACTCAATTTTACCTAGACTACTGATTGATTTTGTTAATTATGAATGAAATTAATATTTTTTAATTTACGAACAATTTTTCTTGCATATTTTTATGTGCCATTAAAAAATCTACAAGAACTGGTACAAAAGAAAGAAATTTATATCTGATTCACAAATCCATAGCACACAATTATGAAAAATAGAGTCTTTATTCAGTGCCTTATTAATGGATTGTTATATTAGTGTCTTAAGTAGGAAGGAATGTAGTAAAAAATAACCATACCTGTACTGATACTGTTACAATACATGTCATTGTACTGTAACATGTTTTGGCATTATTTTTGCTACAGTACAATATAATGCATTTTAAAGGCAGAACAAGATAGAAAAATAGGCAAAATTATAAACAGTATTGATTTAAAAAGATCTCATGGAATTTATGACAAAATTTAATTTCTCTCTATAAATATAATTCAATAATGAAATAAGAAATTTAAAAAAAAAACACAAAAAAACTTGATATGTTAATTAAAAGTTTTGATTTGATATGTTAATTAATGTTTTAAAAGTTGCTTATTTATATAAAAAATGTGACAATAAATGCTTTAGATGAGCTTAATATATGCAGTAACATTTGATATTTTGAAATAATACTGTTGTTTTTTGTTTTTTTTAAATGTCCTAATTTATTTATATATTTTTTTTGTGGGAACTCTTATGAGTATACCAAGCATCATTTTTTTGTGTGGAACTCGTGTGAGAATACCGAGCATCATTTTTTTGTGGGAACTCGTTTGAGTATACCAAGATTATTTTTGTGTTTCCTTTCTTACTGCTGATATTTTTACAATTTAACAAAGCAGTTTTACAATTTCATTATTTAAGTGCAATTATGTAAATTTTTGTTTTTGGACAGATATTTTTTAGTTATTTTTACACAGCAGCTTTTGGAATGCTTTATTTAGAAATTTGGCACGATTAGGTATTTTGCTGTAAAATTGCTTATGCTGGCAAAGTAAGGCCATTACAATTTAATTCTTTGTTTGACGTCAACTTTTTTTTTCAAAGTGAGGAGGGTATGAGGCAAACAAACAAAACCCCAACAATCAAACAAGACGAATTTCACAGATTTTTTTTGGTATCAATATGCAATAAGACCAATACAGGATGGCCTAGAGCAATTTCAGGCAAATGTAGGTTGGTCTACACTAATACTGAGTAAATTAAAGTTGACCTAGACAAAAGCTGAGTATATGTAAGTTCAAATAGACACAGCTGAGTAAATGAAGGTTGACCCAGACCAATGTCATGTGCATGTAAGTTGATCTAGACAAAAACTGAGTAAATGTAGATTGACCCAGAACAATTCCAAGTAAATATAAATGCAGGGTAACCTCATGAACCTAGACCAATATTAAAGTTTATCAGCTGCAGTACAACATATCCATACACTTTTCGTAGAAATCTTCACATTAAAACTTAAAACATATTTCATAACTTTTATTCTGGTTTCAAATGTACAAATATATACTAGTATTCAGTTTCAAGGAAATAATACTTCTTGTCAAAACATTGACCATACTAGGATAGTTAACTTGATCAAATACCAAAATATTAATGTTCAATATGACTGCACTACTGACATACATATATAAAAAGGAAAAGGTTACAGCACCCTGCTGTGCAAAGTTATTAAGTTTAACTAGAGTATTTGGATTATCTCCATCTTTAACCATTTTTCAGGGTATTTTACACTTTCTAGATAAGTTATGTTGCTCTTTTTTCAACAAATTGTACAAAATGTAAGCATTACTGACGGTTTTTGTTTGAAGTTTTGGGGTCATGCTGTACAAAACATGATTAAATTTAAAATTCTTAACACACTTTGCGACCGAGAGCCCCCAGCTGACTTCATTTTTGATTTTCATATCTGAACTTAACACACTTTGCGACCGAGAGCCCCCAGCTGACTTCATTTTTGATTTTCATATCTGAAATATCCTGTACGAGGAAACCCTTCCATCTTTATAGTCATCTATTTTGAGTTTTTTTTTGTAAAACGTGTATTGTTTAATAATGCATGATTGCTTGCAGCACTTATTGCCTCAAAATTCTGAGAAATATTCTGTTCGTTCGAAACGTCAGAGACAACATACCAGTCCAAAACCATTTGCGATTCTTTCGTAACTTTCACCATGGCTAGAGTTTTGTAAATTTTGAAGAAAGAACTGAAACTGATAATACATAGTCAAAAGATGAAGGGATTTTCGTTTTGACAACATCGCACACATCAAATAAAGCGTGCAGTTGACGCTTTGTATTAAACAACTAAACGTTCACCATTGACGGAAAAGTATAAAATTTCCGGTTTTAACCACAAAAATCGTATTTTTTTTATTTTTTTTGTTTTACGTGAAAAGGCTTCAAAACCAATGCGCACACTGACGTCAAACACAGAATTAAATTGTAATGGCCTAATCAATCAAGTATAAATTGTTTTTTGTTTTTGTTTTTAATTAAATAAATATGTATGAGAATTAATTAATTTTGTATAATGTTATGTATTCTGCACATTGTCGATATTAAATATCTATAGTATAAATATTGACTGTTTCCCTATTAATGTTTCTATGCCTTTTACAAATTGTAACATTCGATTTCCCTTCATTTTAACTTTTACTCATTTCTGCAGATTTTTATAAATTGTTACATCTCATTTCCCTCTGCTTTTTAATTTTACTCTCTTACTAATGTATCTGTACATTTTACAGATACTTACACCCTATTAATTTCCATTCATTTTAAATTGCCAATCAAAAAAGAAACTGCCACGATATAACTTAAATATTGTTGAAAGTGGCATTGAACACCATAGTCCAAAAGAGAAACTTAGAATTATTTGAGTAATTTATATAATTTGTGAACTTATTTTTATAATACCGGTACTTGCATAAAAAATTAATCTACTTTTCAAGGCTTGTTGAAAAAAATTAGCAACTCCTTTTGTAGAATATCCATTGTTTCTTTAAAGACAGCTAGAGAACCTATATGTACTTTTGTAAAAACAATTTACTCACATATTTTGATGTGATACTCCCTCTGAAACTCCTTTTGAACTCAGATTGATGTCTTCTTCTTTTTTCTGCGAAATTTAAATCTCACTTGTAAAAAATAATATTGCAAAATTTTATTTGCTGTGAATGAATTTAAACAAAAATTGTGGATCTCATTTTTCAGTGATTGCCCATAAAAGATGTAATGGTGGTTTCTTAATTTTCTAAAATAAAACTATTCAAATATAAAAGTTGTGATATTTACGGGATCCGTTCCTGTAAATGAAAGGAAAGCGTCATACTTCATTGGATTCTTAAATTCGTGGATCGGTTGACACATGAAATCTACAAAAATTGGTTTCCTATGAATAAAGCGTATTTCACAGTATTTATCCTATTTGTAAATGCTGCCAGGATATAACTGAAATATTTTTGAAAGTGGCATTAAACGCCATTTGTGAATTTTTAAATCTTCCTCTAGATCTGTTGCATGTTTTTATTACATGTATGTTCGACACATCCTAGTTTACACAACTTGAAATGCATTTTGAAAACACAGTGATGAGTAATCAAGAATTATTTAATTTCTTTTCAAGACTATGTCTGCGAAAAGTATGATAAAACAGTTTCATATTTTAAAATTGTTAAAATATTTTAATCTTTAAGTTAATATTCATCCATATACATGTATAGATTGTACAGTGCCTTTGAGTACAGTTCTACTCATTATATCCAGGCCAGTTAGATTTATCAACGTTTCATGCATTGACTTGTTAACCATCCAATTTCTCAAATTCTTCAGAATTCGCAAAGAGATATTTTACAGAAAAAATAAGTTTTTAGTTTATTTTAAAGATGTTTGAGGGAAGAACATATGACATAGCTATTCTTGTATTTCGACACATTATGTTCCTTTAACCGTCACGATAATTGAAATATTATTGAATGTGCCGTTAAACACCATAAACAAGCTAATTCTCTATTCAAACGTCATTAGATTTTATTGAATTACAAAAGTATGACTACATTTTTTATTTTTATTTTTTTTTTATGATTTTGTTGTGTCCCTGGATATTCTGTAGAAAAAATTGTTGAATGACCTAAATATGAGAAATTCGAGATTCAGAACAAGTACTAGTATATGACTTTTGACAGACCTTTGATAGATTTAATTTTTCCTGTAGCTAATTATACAGATATGCAAAAATTGACCACAACTTGTGAGGGCAAAAAAAAATGGCAACACAAAATATTTTTATAGGTTATTGATATAAATGAAAATTTCAAAGTTATCAATCTAATCAAAATTAGATCACGACAATTGCTCATCTTAATTTTTTAACATCCAAGCAAAAAAAAAAATGAGCAACTGCAGAGATCCAATTTGAATTAGATTGCAAAGATATATTTATTTATTTACAATGCTTATGAGACCCACTTGATGACACATTATGAGATAGCTCTATAATAATTGATATTTTTTATATATATTTTTTTTAAATATGGACAATTTTCAATAGTCAAAATTAAAACAATTTGTCCCATAAATTGGTTTTAAGTTGCTAGCATATGATAAAATTCTGGACCAAAATCTCATGTGAAATCTCATATTTCAAAACTGACTTAAAATGCTTGATTTGAGATCAAGTTAAAAGAAGAACGTACTTAAAATGTCCTTGTATCTCGTAAATGATTTTGCAGATTCTACCAACATTCCAATAGGAATAATCAAAAGTAGTTGTCATGACTTCTAATTAAGGGAACAGTCCACTTCATAACCAACTTGCTATGAACTTACTACATTGCCAAACTAATTATGGTACATGTACTTAATGTGCAAAAATATAGTATACATAAAGCAAACAGTTACAAGAATTAAAGGCAAATGATACTTTTAAGGCAATTAAGACAAAGTACATAGTTGTGAATATATAACTCCACAGTCAGGGGCATATCACAATGTTAACTCAGGGTGATTAAAACATCAAAATGGTAGATTTTTATAATATTATTATATATATACCATATGATTCATTTGTCAATGTTGTTTACCAGTCACACATGTTGTAAACATGTTACATGTAATGTGACTAAAATGTGTATCATCTACATCCATTTATGGTATAAAATGTGTAACATCTAAATCAGTTTGTGGTATCAAATACATGTCATCTACATCTGTTTATGGTATCAAATGTGCATTGCCTACATCCATGGTATCAAATGTGTATCATCTACAATATGTGTAGTATCTACATCCATTTATGGTATCAAATGTGTATCATCTACATCATTTATGGTATCAAATGTGTATCTTATACATCCATTTATGGTATCAGTGTGTATCATCTACATCCATTTATGGTATCAAATGTGTATCTTGTACATCCATTTATGGTATCAGTGTGTATCATCTATATCTGTTTATGGCATCAAATGTGTATCATCCACAATGTGTGGTGTCTACATCCATTTATGGTATGAAATGTGTATAATCTACATCCATTTATGGTATCAAATGTGTATCATCTATGTCCATTTATGGTATCAAATGTGTATAATCTACATCCATTTATGGTATCAAATGTGTATCATCTACATCCATTTATGGTATCAGTGTGTATCATCTACATCTGTTTATGGCATCAAATGTGTATCATCCACAATATGTGTGGTATCTACATCCATTTATGGTATCAAATGTGTATCATCTACATCCATTTATGGTATCAAATGTGCATCATCTACATCCATTTATGGTATCAAATGTGCATCATCTGCATCCATTTATGGTATCATATGTGTATCAAATGTGTATCATCTACATCCATTTATGGTATCAAATGTGTATCATCTACATCCATTTATGGTATCAAATGTGTATCATCTACATCCATTTATGACATCAAATGTGTATCATTTTTGACTGACTAATTATGTGTACAATTATTTACTTGTGATATGAAAGAAGAATGAAGGTATAATTTAATGTCAATTTTGTAGACTATTACTAATGAATTACAGGTGTTGGTCCAGAGAAAGGACTCATAGCCATCAGCTGTCTGCTATCCACATTTAATAAATAAAGAATTAAGGATTAAATTAATGGTTAAAATCTTCTTTAAGCTGGATCTACACCTGTTATTGTGCATTTACACGCACAAACTTTTCTTTCGACCACGATGTTTGCCATTATGACGTAAATAACGCTTTATTGAAGACAATTGTTTTAATATGTCCCATAATTATTAACTTAAAAATATTTTGCATACTTGTAAATATGAATTATAATATTATGAAAATATCAGTGAATTTCACACATGACAATAAACATTTGTATATTACAGTACAGTACATATGTACTCAGTATTTAATTTTTTTGATCAACAATGTCTTAGTACATGTGTAAAATTGTACATATATAAAATATTTATTGTGTATTGTCAATAAACAAAAAAGCTCAAAATATCATGGCATATCTTAATTGTGTACAATTGCCATGGTTACAATGGAACAAATAGTTCACATTTGTCACATAGTGGCACTAGCTCAATAAGTTCAGGTTATAAATACCATCCAACCATATTTAAGGTCAAAGGTTATATATTCCAGAAAATGAAAGGTAGCTGTAACATTCACAAAGATAACCATTAAGTGATACAACCTCAGTATGTGAAATTTGAAGAAGAAAAAATTATAGTATTTTCAAACATTTCTGTTTGGATAGAAATATAGGAATATTTCTCCTACTCCAAGTATTGGGGGCTATCTTGGTCTTGATCATATGGTAGTTGGATTTACAACTACCTATGCAATCAGTGCCTATCACCACTAACGTTGTGAGTTTGAATCCCACTCATGGTGAGGTGTACTCCATCATCCATGCAACATTATGTGATAAGGTTTGTTAGTGACTTGCGACAGGTCTGTGGTTTTCTCCGGTTACTACGGTTTCCACCACCAATATAACTGAAATATTGTAAAAGTGGTGTTAAATACCAAAGCCCAAACCCAAAGTATTGGAGTAAGAGAAGTAGTACAAATGTACATCAAATTAAGACATTGGACACAAAATATTACCTTAGCAAAAAGTTGAAATTGTGAAAATAAGCACCATGATTACAATGTGTATATTTAATTGAAGAACGATTTACTTCGGTGTTTGACTGTGAAAGGTGATTCCTGATATACATGTGCAATAAAATAAGTCTAATTGTACAACACTAGGTTGACTAAAGTTGTTAAAAAGTCCTTTAACAAAGGAGGGGATCAATAAAGCATGTCTATTATTTTTTCTGGTTCAAAAGGGAGAGCATGAATGAAGCATGGGTTCAAAAGTTAATTAAGAAAGGGAAAGCATCAGTGAAGCATGGATTCAAAAGTTCTTTAAGAAAGGGAAAGCATCAATGAAGCATGGGTTCAATAGTTAATTAAGAAAGGGAAAGCATCAATGAAGCATTGGTTCAAAAGTTCTTTAAGAAGGGGAAAGCATCAGTGAAGCATTGGTTCAAAAGTTCTTTAAGAAAGGGAAAGCATCAATGAAACATGTGTTCAAAAGTCCTTTAGCAAGGGGAGAGCATCATTGAAGCATCTATTGTGGAAGCTAAGAAATCCTGTATTGTTGGTATGATTGTTAAATGTATATAGATAGGCTGTGTTTATGCTGTTGTCTGTTATAGATTATTTGTTAAGTAGGTTACAGCAATCAAATTTAGTCTGATTTTCTCATTTTATATTTTAAGTGAATTTGTTGATTTTAGAATTTGAAGAAATATTTTTTATATCAATACACCAACAGCATTTTCAGTGGTAATATTTAAAAGTAGAAAATTAATTTTGGTGTATTGAAATAGATGAAATTTCTGTGCTGAATATTTATTTTCTTGGATAAAATTATTGTTCTTTGTTTTGATAAAAATATAATTTTAGGTATTAAATGTTTTTTAAGCTTTTAAATTGAAATGATATATTACTGGTGTAAGCTTTGATATTGACAGTGGCAGAATAGACCATTTGCAAATTTCCAAATTTGATTATAAAATTATACATTTTACAGGAGTTATTTCCCTTGAAGGCAGTCCCCTTTTCATGCAAAAGTTCAATGATTATAACATACATTTTTTCCCATAATCTGTTCAAAATTTTAATATAAAAACTATTTGATATAAAATTATCCTTTTGTTTTTTACAAGATTCAAATACAAAATGTATCTACAAATTATGAGAAAACTATACCCAAATATATTGTCCTTTCATTGCTTTTACTAGACTGGGTACCAGTTTGTCCATCGTAAGGGAAATAACTCATTTTAAAAAAGTTTGAAAACATAATTTTAGAATCAAATCAGGAATTTGTAAGATGTTTATTTGGATATTTGAACACTGTGTTGATACATGATCATTTTTATATACATGTACATGTATTAGTGTCAATAATGTGATAATGTTGTCAGAATTTATTTCAGGATAATTACATATAATTGTAGAGTAAAAAAAATCATTTTGAATAAACTAATTGTACAATTTTATATATTTTATGAAATTAATTTAATTCAACAACTTTCATGTGATAGCAAAAAGAACAAATTATGTTTCTTTTTTTTCAGATACGCAAATAACTATTTTTCTTGTGCAAGCAAAATTTAAAGTCAAGTTCATTTATTGTGAGACATTTTACATTGTGGGCAAATTATAAGAAAACCAAGCATTCGGTGTAACTTTCATATATGATAAGATTCTTAAAATTGGAAGTTTGCAAAAGTTACAAAATTTTTGTAACTTTGTAGACTATATTTTGGTTAATTAATCATACAGTGTACAGTTTTGCTCTTTATAGTAACAAACATAAGTCATATATTGTGATTTATCAATTTATGAGTGGCAAATATTTACAGACCCAACTGGTTGCATCACAAATAGAAATACAGGTACCTTTTTTTAAAAGAAAACTCTGCTAAAAACAAACAAATAATAATTTGATGACTTTTTGATATGATGTAGACATTGAAATTAAATTAAATTTCATTTTTTGTGTGTGTTGGGGTTCATTACTTAATTTTCTTAATTTACTTATTTAATTAATTAATCAATCAATCACCATTTGATTAATTTCTTATTTTTGTCTTAATAAAATATATTCATAAATAATCACTAATCAAATGGATTGATCACATGACATCCTTTCATAAAACAGTCCTCTTTTAATAAGGGATACATTATACATGTAGATCTGCAGACAGTGGTTATTGGGGCTAATTAATTCAATAGAGGTGACTGCATGGGCAGGTTTGACTGTTTATTGCAGTCCTCACAATGAGCACCAGTCCTTTGACCCAGGACCAGTAAAACATTGTTTGGACCAGTAAATGTTTTACTTTTTATTGAGAACTATTTTACATTAAATCAAAAAAAATTATTTGGACTAGTAAATTAAAATTTTCATTTCGAGGACTGTTATTGTGGAAATATTCACTGTTGTACATAGCCTTTGATATCGAATCGACTCAGTGTTTGTTCCACTGGTGTATACAATTGAATAATAAATATTCTGTGTTAGCCTTTCCCTATATCCATAGAGATAATGTGAATGACCTATCAAAGAAATATTGATCTTTACAGTATGAACTTTGTTTAGTTTCTAAATGTTAAAATTATTCCAAGCCGATCTTAGTATATACAATCAAACCTGCACATGTGGTCACCTCTATTAAGCAGTCACCTGTATTAAAAGGTCATCTTTTTTTCTTGTCCTGTCCTAGAAAATTTCATAGGAATTGAACCTCTTTTAAGAGGTCGTCTGTCTTAAAAGACCACCATTTCTTTGTTACAAAGGTGACCTCTTAATACAGGTTTGACTATACACAGCATAAACATTTAATTGCCTGTTGTCTAATACAGAGTAGGGCCAATGATTATCCCATGGGTATGTACCTAAGTAAATCTTATTTATTCTGCTTATAAACTTGGGACTATCAATGGGTAATAAACTGTCACAAACTACTTGATAAAACAAAGCAGAATATCACTTTTACCAATGGGCTATACAGTCTCACCACTATTATCCCAAGGTCCAAATTGTGGTCTTTTCTAATACTGTGGGTCTACAAAAAAAATAAAATTTTAAAATGGAACCTGTAACCACTGATCTGCATCCAAAAAAAGATTACTAATTTTTCACTAATTTCCCTATATGAAATAAAATCACTGTTGTCTTCTGGGGTCTTGACAGTTTATTTGGCCGCATGCTGATCTTCATCCAAGATTCCTATTTTTTCACCAATTTCTCTATATAGAATAATATTACTGATATTTTCTGGGGTCTTGACACTTTGTCTGGCCCCAAGCTATTTATAGTCCCTTAGTTTTGGGCCTATAGAAATGACAATGGTTTATATGCTTTACATATTGTACAGACGATGAGTGTGTAAATGGGTGTTGTTTATATTTATTATCATCTCATCCTTCTTTTTAGATTGTAATTTAGATGGTTTTGTACAAAAATAAACCAAATTTAAATATCAATCGTTTCTTTTATTTTCTTTCAGAGAAATCTGTCTATACTGAACCCTGAATAGACCAAAATCTTGTATGAACTAAACTTGAAATCAAGTCCCAATTTAGGAAATCTTTGTAATTAACCTGTATAAACCGATAAACATATCTATTCTGATCACAAATATTGGTCTCCATGACGTTCGGTGTAGACAAGTTTCACTGAATATATATCACTTCAAGTGATTTTCTGTTGAACATTTTGGTTCTGGATATTTAACACCACTTTCAACAATATTAAGTTATATCATCGCAAAATCACCTCAGTGGTGTAATGATTAGCATGTTTAACTTGAGTATGGGAGATCGTGGGTTCGAGCCATGGATGGGTAAAACCAAGGTCTATAAATAGGTATTTGCTGTTTCTACGCTAAGCATGCAGCATGAAGAATCAAACGCAAAGACTGGTGAGCTGGCACTATAAATATCCATCTGAGGATGTTGGTTTACTATAAAACAGACATCGTCTTCACTGCATCAAAAAGTAATTTGTTCCTAAGTGTATATAGAAAAACCACCAACCTTTTGCAACTCACTGACAAACAATCACAAGTTGTATCTAATTTTCATACGATCACTGCCAAGATGGTTCCTCATGCAATTCAAGAACTTGGAATATTCTTGAATGATACCATACAATATTTAAATTTTTCGTTCCAGTCAGAAATTCCAGATGGACAGGACAAAGTGTAATTATGTGAAAATAACATTTTTCTCAGAAATTAAAAACTTGATTGACCACTGACACTGTACATGAATAATCAATGGACAGTGATTTACACAAATTTTATTATAGTGATCAGTCTGTTGAAGACAGGCTTTCCATATTTGGCATGTAGGTAGACCACCTCCAGACGATGTATCGCGTACAATTGTTGGTGACCTTTGACCTCGAGGTCAAACTGGTCTGTACGTCCATAACAAATCATGTCCGGGCTGTAACTTTTTTGTCGTTCAAGACAGACTTTTCATATTTGGCATGTCAGGTAGACCACCTCCAGACGATGTGTCACGTACCATTGTTGGTGACCTTTGACCTCAAGTTCAAACTGGTCTGTGCGTCCATAACAAATCGTGTCTGGGCTGTAACTTTTTTGTCGTTCAAGACAGGCTTTTCATATTTGGCATGTAGGTAGACCACCTCCAGACGATGTGTCGTGTACCATTGTTGGTGACCTTTGATCTTGAATTTTGATCTCGAGGTCAAATCGGTCCGTGTCTGGGCTGTAACTTTTTTGTCGTTCAAGATAGGCTTTTCATATTTGGCATGTAGGTAGACCACCTCCAGACGATGTGTCGCGTACCATTGTTGTTGACCTTTGACCATGAATTTTTACCTCAAGGTCAAATTGGCCTGTGTCCAGGCTGTAACTTTTTTGTCGTTCAAGATAGGCTTGTCATATTTGGCATGTAGGTAGACCACCTCCAGACGATGTGTCACATACCATTATTGGCGACCTTTGACCTCAGGGTCAAATCGGCCCGTGTCCGGGTTGTAACTTTTTTGTCGTTCAAGATAGGCTTTTCATATTTGGCATATAGGTAGACCACCTCCATAAGATGTGTCACGTTCCATTGTTGGTGACCTTTGACCTTGAATTTTGACCTCAAGGTCAAATCGGTCCCTGTGTCCGTAACAAATTGTGTCCGGGCTATAACTTTTATGTCGTTCAAGATAGGCTTTTCATATTTGGCTTGTAGATAGACCACCTCCAGACGATGTGTCGCATACCATTATTGGTGACCTTTGACCTCAAGGTAAAATTAGTGATTTTACCGTAACAAACTTCACATTTTCATCTTAATCTCTGAAACCACTTGATGGATTGGTATTATTTGATTCATAAATACAACACTAAATCCAGCAGGGCAAAGCTAGGCAATACAGGGAAAAAATAAACTATTGATCTTGAACTTTATACTTTTCACATGAATCAATTATCTCCAAAAGTGTTTTATTACTGAGGTTAACATCAGTCTGTCCTTACAAATTGTTTACCATAAGTTATTTATGGCGGGGCCCACAGAGATGGATTCCATCTCGATGATGTCTAGTTTTTATTGTGTCAATCTCCAATATGGCCACCACTGCATGACAAATATAACGTAGGAGAAAAAAATATTTCAAGCTATTTAAAATTGATATAAAACCAATAAACCATTTCACAGCAAATGTTAGCTGGAATATTAATTGGATGATTTTTTTATCAAATGTCTACTGTATTGTGTGGAACAGAAATCCTAAATAGCCACCACTGTAGGAAAAGTTTAACATAGAACTCTATGGGAATATAGCCTGGATAATTATTGGATGATCCTTCATTTTTGTTTGTGAATCAGAAGTCCATTATGCCAACAACACTATTGTACATTGTTAAACTATTGGAATATGAATAAAAAAAACTTTCTCTCTGCAACTACAAATTTGCTTGAACCCAAACAATGCCTGAATAACCAACCAAGATGAGCTTCTAGTTAGCGTAAGAAATTGTTGACAACAAAATGCATTTGATTCAAATGTATTCATTTTTTATTTTCCATAGTTTTCAACTTTCAGGGATGATTCTGGTTAGAAAATAAAATAACTGAAAATCAAAAGAAAATATAAATGTAGCTGAATTCATTTACACTCCCATTCAAAAGGGTCATTTTTGACCTGTTCTGACTGTGTCCAGCAACTTTCGGAAAACAATTGTCAGAGGGAAATAGCTGTAATCAGTTAACACATAAAAATAATTCTTGAATTTTAATCCTGAAGCCTCTTCCTCCTTCAGTGAACTCAGTTAACTGATAAAAATAATCCTTGAACTTTAATCCTGAAGCCTCTTCCTCCTTCAGTGAAATCAGTTAACTGATAAAAAAAAATCGAGAAAGCATCAGAGTTGCAACAGCCGAGTTGCAAGTCAAAATCATTTGGTCTTGTGATCATAAATATATATGGTTTAGGGGTGGGGATCTCAACCATTAAAAAGTTCACTTCAGGTAGGGGGTGGGGTATGACCACCCGGGGCCTGAGCTATAAGGCATTTAATTTGCCTAGTCACCCTGATCATAAATATATATGGTTTAGGGTGGGGATCTCGGTCACATTTTTAAAACAGATTCCCCAGCAGGGTGGGGCTGAGCCCCGGGGGAAAAAAATGCTGAATGCACAACTTCACATTGGCATCTCCACCCATACCACATATTAAGTTTCTATCTTATGTAGTTTCAGAGAAATGTGTAATTCTCAAAATATGTACTTTTTCTATAAAAAA